>MU858887.1:0-64639 GCA_033297175.1 Cladorrhinum sp. PSN332
TTCTTTTTCTTTTTCTTTTTCTTTTTCTTTTTCTTTTTCTTTTTCTTTTTCTTTTTCTTTTTCTTTTTCTTTTTCTTTTTCTTTTTCTTTTTTTTTCTTTTTCTGCAGCCTCCGAGGACACCAGGGGGCAATTTATTCTGGCCAAACCTTCCCCGCGGAGACAAACTTGGCTCGTTAGTCAGGAGCGCAGACTAGATCGGTAACAAAGTGTCAGTGTGAATTGTCCCCCAACATTTTTGCAGTGAAATGTGGCACGACGCCTTGTGCTTCTGCGGATCTCTTTCTTCATCCCTGCCGTTCGTTCAGTTTTACTTGACAGCCAAAGTAAGGCGCGTGTTTTCGGCCACCAGCCGCTTGGTCTTGATGACAAAACTTTGAACACCGGCTTTCGGTTTTACATTCTCCGTCAAGAATCAAGTCAGGATGTCACCAAAAAAGAAAACCACTTACAGTCGCTTCTTTAGTATGGAAGGGCTCAGGAACCATGGTATTGGTCCGATTCAGCGGGCCCTTCAAGGAGTTAGCCCCACGGTTATCGACATCCTCGCAGTCTTGCTGATTGTTTGCCTCGTACCTCTGGATACTATGATTAGTACTGCTTAATGCATATGCCATCCCATCATCTAATCATTATCTGGGCGGTTGAGAATAAGAAGTGATCCGATAATGCTCGATAATCGTCAAATTAGACTAAACTCCCCGCAGAGTCCTGAAGGGTGGGATCCAGGGCAATACATTTCCCTCCCACTGTCACACAACATCAGATCAGATGAAAGGTTGTCAATTTGGGCCCTTCAGGCCTTGTTGCCAAAGCATTGGCGCTTAGACGCGGGTCATTGTTGGTGATCTCTCTTTTATTTGTGTACTTCCACGGGTTGAGATTTTCAGCACCCGGAGCACACGACACATGGGCACCAGTCGTACCCGGCCTCATGCTTTGCCATTCTGGGGGAAGAGGTCCAAGACGCGGGCCCTCATCGGGGCCTACCGACTTCCCGGTGACTTGATTGGTGTAGGAGGGTTGCCAGCGGCCCCATTCGTCGGTGACGCGCTTGAATGTCCAGTTTTGTTCAAGGTTACCGACAAGGGCCTCGCCGTTCATTATCCCGTACACATAACACTGGCCGAGGATTTTGTATCCTGAAGGTTCAACCTGGCGAAGCACTTTGGGAAGGGCACTGCCGAGAAAGACGCACACCAGGTCTCCCCGCGATGTTGCTTCGGGTGCCAGACCCAAGTATCCTCCTTCGGTGTGGATTATTTTGTATCCTTTGAGGTAAGCCGAGCGACTGGGCAGGTACTCCTGATTCTTGCCGTTCATGACTTCGAGAAGGGTATGTCGTACATCGGCGGCTGTTGGATGGTTCGGTGCATGTTCCCATCCGTCTTTCAGCATACCAAGGTGAAGAAGGTCGATATAAACATTGATCAGAGGGAGTCGCGGTTGCGGAACATATAGATCGTCGGGAAGTGGTGGTCCTTCAGCCTGAGGGTTCATGTCTTTGCTGCTAAATCGGGTCTTGTAAACACTAAGGATTCTCAATGATTCGTCAGGTGTGACCGGGACTGGAAAGACACGGACGACCCGAGAGTGCTGTACCCCTGTGACCTCTAATACGTCCCCGTCGTTTGTGAAGTCACTTGCTGATGCGCCACTAGCAGAGACATGCTGGGACAAGCTGGCCAGGGTCAGATTGCCACGATCAATAGCCCAGTTTGGGACCCACGATGGCCAACCGAGCTGTGTCGTGGACCCGTTATCACAATGATCTAGTAGATCGAGACGTTGACGGTGTCCTGCGTCACTCAGTACCACGGCCTTGTAGGCCTCCTTGATCGATAGCGTATAGTCCGGTTCAACCGCAGCAGCGGTATCTGGTGTGGCCAAGCTCAGGATGCCGTAGATCTTGTCCCTTGGGTTCGAGCATTGCCTTCCGGTCGTGAGCAACAGAAGGTTGGAGAGGGTGTCGCCCACGTTATTGTTTTGACACAAGGGTTTTATCCAGTGAATAATTCCGTCAGTCACTGGATTTACTGGCACTCCACGCGCACTGAGTCTCAGAACCGCTCGACGGAAATCGTGCCATGAGATCTTGGCCTTGCCGCACTGAACGATTGCTCCAGGGCCTGCGAGCTGAATTTCCTGGACAATCCACACTCGTCTAAACCAAGGCCGGTTTAACAGTTTGTCAATGGCCGCCCATACTTTGGCTGAATAGGGGAGCTCGAAGTGAGGGTCGTGCCAAAGCGGCTTCTCGCATCCTGGGGATGGCAGAAATCTGCAGCCTGGGGTAACTTCAAGCTGACGACCCAGATGGGCCAGAGTGGAGAGGGCCAATGAGCTGGTTGAACATTCAGGCCCGAGCCAGACCACAACTCGTGCAGCATGTTGGTAGATATTGCGCATCCGTTTAACCTCCATGTTTCTTTCAGAAGCGGTGCCCTGGTCAATGCAGATGCGGTCGATCCATATTCTTCGAGGTTCCGTGCCATGTCGGAGTTGACGAAGAGCCTTTCCAAAGCTCACCGGGACGTCAAGAAATGATGAATTGCTAATGAAAATCCTTTTGGTGGGTTGGGTGGCATCTCCCCATGCATAAGATAAGGCTTCGTAGTGAGATGGGTGATCCCAAGTTGCGTCGTTTCCATCCTCGAAGCGATACAAGAAGCGACCTTCTAGGGTCATGTATGCCGTCCATCCTCGAGGGACTGTGTTCTGAACATTGCTGAGTGGTGTTTCCAGGCTCACGTTTGATGGGACGTCCTTTTTGAGTGCGGGGAAGGGCACGTGGGATATTTCGATCTTGATCCGGCTGCGGAACGTGTTGGAAGGGAGGATTGTCACAAGTCGGATTTCTTCCTTGCCTTTCACTCTAGAGAGTGGTTCGTATTCATACTTGAGCGGCATGATGGTCAGAAACGAGTTTGAGGGGGAATGAAGGTAGCGCACGAGCAGGGGGAGATGATCCAGTTGAAAATGCCACGCGGGGACCCGGAGTTGCATATGGTGAGGAAAGAGAGCCCTGCTGTTGTACAAAAGGGAACCCGGGCGTCGGATTCCCTAAAAGGGAACAAAAGGGTTGAACCTGTGTGGCACCTGCATAATTATCGATCGAATGGGGTTCTTGGCGTTGCTTGGTTGGTGTCTGTATTCTTGCAGCCTAGAAAGCCTTGTGTGACCATCGCGGGTGAAGCCTCGGTGAAGCCTCAGTGAAGCCTCACGTTCCAAAGAGGCCAAAACTTTAGCTTTCTGTCTTGACCTTGCGGGTCATCTCAAAGTACCTCAGTGGTCACTGTGTTTGGGAGGTGGAGTGTGCCTTGGACGCTCATGAGGTTTGTCAAAATTGAGGAACCAAAGGTGGGCATGAAGGTGTTGTCAGGTTTGGTTTAGACAACGGTGGTCATGGAAATCATACTAGAGATAGATTTTAATGGTAAGAAAGAGTTAATAAGTTCGTCCTAAAAAAATGCAATACACGAACTCGCCGACAAAACGGACGAAAATACCATCATTCAATCGAGCTTTAAAAACTCTATCCCTCGACGGTAGCCTCGAGCCGGCGGAAGGCGTTACGCGTTGCCGCGATGCCTCCGAAGACTGGAGGAAGAGGCGGAGGAGCGAGGGCGACCGTGACCGAAAAGAAGGATTCTATAGTAGGGCCCGCCCCACTTTCCGGAGGATCCTAGCCAATTAGAACGATAACGATAATCGACGAAGACGACGAAATAGAGAAAGACGATAAAAGCGACGATAATAATATTAGAAGGTAGCGGATATTACCGTTTAAGGGGCTTGCAGAGGAAAACCTTGCAATAATGCTTTTAAGCGTAATCGAAGAGGAAAAGAGGGATATAATATTTTATTTAATCGACGAATTCGTAAAAAGAATTGCGAAAATGAAAGTAAAAATTAAGGTCTTAGAAGAAAAAAGCCCTTTTCTAAAAGGGACTAATTTCGGGGCCTTATAGAAGGCTATTATAGAAGAAATATAGAAGGCAATCGGGGGATTAAAAGAGGAGGTTTAAGAGGTGAAGAAAGCCTTAATAAAAGGGGGGCCGGACGCCCGGTCTTAGGCGGCAGTAATTGCTAAGGAACCCCTAAAGAAGGTTATACCGGGACGTATTAGGAAAGAAGTCCTAGTACGAGGCTTAATTATATTAGCATTTGCCCGGCGGTCTCTATAAAAGATTATTTAGGCAATAAACGGAGTCTTTAAAAGGAAAGGAGCGGTTATAGTAAGGAAGCTACTAAATAGCGACATTATCGTTACTTTCTAAGAGGTAAAGATAAAGGAATAGCATATAAAAGCTAGGAATAGTAAGTAGATTAAAAAGGCTTTCAGCGAAGAGGCAAAGGAAGCGAAGAGAACCTTTATAGTCCTAATAAAAGGGATATTAAAGAGGGATTTAAAGGATATAATAGAGGTAGAATTCGGCAAAACGATTAGATTAATAACGGTTAAGAGAGTTAAATTTCGAATCCCGATAATAGAAGGGGTAATAAGGGTAACAGCGCTAATTACGATAACTAGTAAAGAGGAGGTAAAAAAGGCTTGCGATAAAAGGGTCGTTTAGCGAGCTTAAATATTATATTGCGAGCCGTATTAAGCTATCCTATAAGCTACCTAATACTATAGGTATTAGGAGTGGGAGTATACTTAACGATTCTATAGGAAGCGTACGTTATACTTACGGTACGGTATAACGGCTTATAGGGAAGGGGGGAAGGCAGGGGAGGCCTAGTGCCTTACTTATGGCAATTAAGTTAACCTTCGATATTCGAATTGCATAGGGAAGTATTCGGCTTAGGTACGATGGTACCCGGAAGTAGTAAAAGCCCGGGGTATAGCTAAAGAGGTATATCAGTACTGGCCAAAGACGTTCGACCTTACTCTATTAGAATGACAAAACCAAAAGTAATAACGACTACCGGAAGTACGGTAAATAACCTTCTAAAGGGGGGAGGGCAAAGAATTCTAAAAGATAAGAAGAAAACGGCTAAGGGGCCGACCTCCCTTAATAGCCGTTGCGATAGAGCGAGCGGCGAAGGATTTAAAGCAAGGAAAGCTAAATCTAGTAGTAAGGGATATAACGGAGCTAGGTACGGCTATTACTAACCCGGCTGCTATAGCGGCCGTAGACCAGGCGGCTGTAGACTAGGACGTAGGAATATAAGGAGCTTAGTTTAGGATAGGCTTCTTTAAACTATAGTACGAAGAAGTCAAGAATATAGACTTGAAAGGGATAGTATAGGTTTTTTACCTAGCTAGAAGACTAGCACGGTTTTCCTATATACTAAGATAGCTTGCTGGACCGGCACGCCCTACCTAAGGCACATCGGTAGTATGAATAAATAATAATAAATGGTAAGAAAGAGCACCACTAAATCTTTTGCTGACTGTAGGGATTGCAGAGGAGGGAGACTGAGGCATCATGGCTTAAGTGTAATTAGACTACGGCAACAGTGTAGATGAATGTATAATATGAACTTTCTGAACAAGAGGCTCCCTGTTGAGGCAAATGACATGTGTGGAAGCTACCCCTTTTTCTTGTGTACCTCCTTCGTCGACAGGTTGGCGGAGCAGTCGGGCTGGTTCGTGCACTCCAGTTGTGGGCACTTGTGGGCGCCCACGCCGTGTGAGTCAAGTTCTTGGCATCTCTCTCATCATCCAAAGTTCCGGATTGCGACTGCCTATTTCACTTCTCGGAAACTTCAAGTTCAGGTTCAAGTTCACGCAGCGAATAGCCTGATTGCCAATCACCCAGTCTACAACCCCTCAAAATTTGATCGACACCCAAGCCACAATGAACAAGAAAGACCAGTACCTCGGGTTCTGCCTCGAGCAGGCGATCCTCTCTCCTCTGTTTAACCGTCACGGCGCCATCGTCGTCAAAGGCGGAAAGGTTATCGGCCGGGGCTTCAACGACTACCGACCCGGTTTCGATGGTGGGGCTCTCAAGACGGGCCGGCTCCCGAGCAGCGCCTCCCTCCTCGACCACATCGCCATGGCCAATCTGAAGCGAAAGTCGAAGCCGGATATATCATCTAACCGTTCGAACACGACCACATTCTCGCCTTTCGAGAACCTTGAGGCCGGCAATGGCAGTCACACCGGCTGTTTCACCATGCACTCGGAGATGATGGCCATCAACTCTGCGCTCCTTTCGTCAACCACGCTGAGGGCTACGTCTCTGTCGCACCTTAAACCGTGGGTTCAAGCTTCGAGCCAACGTGGCAAACAACCTGCAAAATCATGAAGCGCGATTGAACAATACGTCGAGCGCGTCTTCCAGGAGGGAGAGGGCGCCCGATCGCGTGTCGCATTGGCCAGCGGGCAGGAGTGGCGTTTTAACGAGGCTACGCATGAACGCGACACGTGGGGGGAGACGGAAACCAAATGGGAATCGGAAACAGAATAATGATCTGGGATCCGATGAGGACAAGACATCCCCGGCGCCACATACCGGGTGTGACATGGGCTCCTCCGAGCAGAGGTCCAAGACGGCTACTTTCAAGGTAGGTATAGCGGTCGTTGGATCCTCTCGATTTGTCGATGCTAATCATAAACAGGGCCACAGTGTCGTACCTGCGAGTCCCGTAGGCAAGAGGACGGTTCATCTTCCAGACCGCGCCAAGAGCCGCAAGCTGGTCGGCGCCGATGTGTACGTTGTTCGATTGGACAGATCGTCTTCGAAGAGTCTCAAAAACAAGCCGCCCCAGCATGCGCAGCCAAATCCACCGCCTCCCCAATCATCACCGCCAGGTTCCCTCCATGATGAGTTGACCTGCAAGAAACCCGCGACGGCGCCGCCAAGACCTGACCAGAACAGCGCTCCGAGGCAGCTGCGAGCAACAAACTCTCGTCCTTGCTACCGCTGCGTGGCATACATGCACAACGCCGGAATCAAGCGTGTTTTCTGGACAAACGCCGAGGGAAGGTGGGAGGGTGCCAAGTTGAGGGATCTTGTGGACGTTCTGAAAGGATCAAGCAACCAGGGCGAGGACTCAGCTACCATGGGAGTCTTCGTCACGAAGCACGAGGTGTTGAGGCTCAAACGCTTGATGGAGGCTTAACTTCCAATTCCATTAAGACAACGATACAATATCACAGTATGCACCATGCTATCTCCCAAAATATTCCCCGCGACCAACACAGCTTCAATCTCTCAAACATCCTTCATCTCCACATCCTCCGGTCCATCATCATCTTTCAACGAAAAATCGTTACTGCTATAGTTGGAAGCACCGAGGCCAAACTCGTTCTTGTTGTAAATGCCCAAATGGGTGTATGCGTCGGACTTGTACCAGAGGTTCAGGCCGCCCTCGTTCCTGCTTACCAGACCCAACTTGTTCAATTCAAGCAGCACTCTTTTGACGTCTCGGACGTCGGTGAAATCTTTGGTGTAGACGCAGATGAGCCTGGTGGTAGAAGTAACGACGGCAGCTCCTCTCACGTTGCACCCGGTGGAGACTTTGGCCGTGTCGCCGAGACGGTTCGCGTCGACGGCGTGGCAGATTTTAGACCAGGTTTCGTCTACTGCGGAGAGGGTGGGGAACAACATCCACTGCGGTTGGTTGGGAAGGGCTGTGATTAGAGAAGCTTTTCGGACAAGTCGGGAAAGGATGGAGGCATGTAGGCAATGTACCTTTCCGGTTGTCACGCCGTGTGTTTTTGCTAGGTCTGCAAGTTCTTGTTGCAGAGCGGCGCGGAGGTTGGGCGTCAGCCTGGGGGCACCGCCGGGGTTTGACTGGGTGGTGAGGTTGAAGTCGAATTTGACCCTCTTCAGGAGAGTGGTCCCCTCGCGGGTGAAGGCGGCGACGTCGCCGAGCGAACTGGGGGGAGAGTGGGGGTTGTGGATCCAGTACCACGGCGGAATGAGGTGGGGTGGATGCGTGCGTGCTGCGGATGAGGGCGGAAGTCGGGCGACGAACTGGGCGACCGTTTCGGTTGCGCGGCGGCGGTCCATGATGATGGCTTGCGGTATGGTATGGTGTTGGTGGGGGTCTTGAGATGAAGAAGATGAGGGTAAAAGTCGAGTTGGGGTAGAATGTGATTGGTCGGTTGCCTCTCAGGGATTATCGTTGTCACGTGGAAGGCATGAAAGACCAGTCAGGAATACAAAATGAGACAGGAAGAAAAGACACATCAGGGGGTCGGTCCCCGATCGCTAGCGGACCGCAAACTCGATTTGTTGCATACAGGCAAGCGGTCCTCAACTCGAAGCACCTTCTAACCACATTCAGGCATCCAGCCTCCCCACAAACAAAATGACTCCTCTTCAGAACATTTATACCTTCCCTGTCCCTTCAGGTTGACTCACATCATCAGTCTACCACATCATTCATCATCATGCCCGTCACCGTCCGACCCCACGCGGAAAAGATACCAAACCCTTGGCGAAAGGGGGTCACCACAAACCCCGCCGACGTTCTTGCCAAGGCTGGATTCAAGTCATCAGACATCAACCCAGATGGCATCTCTAAAAGCTCCTTCGATGCCCGCGAGACACCAATCACGCCCACCCTCCACGGTCTAGTCGACACGGCCATCGAAGCATGGAACAACCACCACCACCTCGTCTTGCGCCCCGACGACTTTTGGCTCTCCATCCTCTGCCAGCTCGGCTTCTTCATCACCGCCCACGCCGAAGACCTCCGCTCCGTCTTTGTCTCCCATCAAGGGCAAAAGGACTTGGTGGTTGAGCAGATAGCTACTTTCGAGACAGCCAACTACGGCATGTTTGCGCAGCAAATGGCAGCCGAGATCGGGAAGAACGTCAAGGATCCCGACATTGTCGGCTGGGCCCTGCCGGACTTCTCGACCACCACCGACACCGATCGCGTGGCGGGAGCCGTGTTGCTCATGGGAGCCATGCAGCAGTATTTCAAGTACTTCTTCGATTGCTGCTGCTGCGGGATCCCATCCTTGACGCTGCTGGGCGACAAGGCGGATTGGGAGTTGTTGGCGCGTAAGGTTGAGGGGATCGCCAATGTTTTCGCCAGGAAAAATGGTGTCAAGAGTGATTGCGTAGATGAGGTGGGAGAGTTTGTTCGGCTACTTAAGCCGTTGACCAGGCACATGGTCCTGTCGTTTGATGAGCCTCAATCGGAGGCGGTGAGGGGCTTTTGGGGCAAGATTGCATCCAAGGAGACTCCCATGGCTGATAGCGGAGGGCCGGCGGTTGTCATCAGCGGATGGATCACGACGTTTTGCTTCTGGACGACCAAGGGAAAGAAGAACCTGCCCGATCCTCGAGGGGACTCAGAGTATGAGAACTCTTATTACGTTGATGAGGTTCAATACCTGCCGCTGGATGAGAACTTTGCCGTGGTTGGATACACGAGCGTACCTGTTACGGTGCGGGAATTGGACGATTCTGGGGTTCCGACATCCACGAGGAGCTGTAAAATGGTTGCAGGTTTGTTGGCGTCGAGGCCGGCGACGCTGGAGGAGCTCGTGCCGGTAGTGTTGGATGGGTCAGACTCCCCTGCGAAGGAGACAAAAGATTGTGAGGCCCTTGAAGAAAACCCGGAGGGCAAGAAAAAGACCAAGGCCAGCAAGTGGAAGAAGCTAAAGGACCTTTTGAAGGGCGGCTTGGCTGAGCCCTCCGCAAAGGGGAAAGGGCCTGAGCCTGGGCCTGAGCTTGAGCCTGAGCCTGAGCCTGAGCCCAAAGAACCTGTGGTGAAGGAGAGGAGACCACCGGGACGACAGAGGTATATGGCGCCGCAGGATACTACCCGAGATGCCGGTGCGCCTCCGGTTGAGCAAGGTCTCAGTGCTGTGCAGCCACAGGCTGGGTGGATGATATTTGAACTACCAAAGGCCTAAAGAAGACTGCAGCGTTGGATGTCCAAGACGAATATCAATAAAGACCAACTTCAGAAGAAATGTACGAAGACCTTACTTGTCTTTTTATCTAAAATATATATACGCTCTCGGATTGCTAGATTGACCACACGGGAATAAAGATGCAAATCCATCGATCCAAAGTATTAGAGAGCGTTTCAAGCCGTGAAGTGACAATTCACACGGCGTGCTGACCTCCCGTTTCTATAGGACCACCAGCCCAAGCCCACTTCTTCCTTTTTCTCCGCTCCTTCTCTTGCTGGGCTTCTTTTTCTTCTCTTCCCTTTCTCCTTCTTCTTGGCGTCGACGACGGTCACGGCGATTGAGAAGGAGAAGATGCCCACTGGACAAATCCAATTTTGATCCGTTAACTGAACCAGCAGGCCGCATTTTTTTTTCCCTTTGGCCATCCAAGGTCCAGCATCACCGGGATTAATTACCCATCCGAACTTCGAGGTTCCTGACCCACCCGCCTTATACATTTCTCATCGACAATTTTAATATCTAATTATCTTTTAAAAACACCTATTTATTTTTAAAAGGTCCTATTTGTTTTTCAAGAGACATATTTATTGAGCCTTTTTTACGTTCAAAAAGCTTTCAATAATGATAGTGATGATAATGGTGGTAACAATAACGATAGCGTCGGCGATTAAGAAGGAGAAGATGCCGACTATTACCGGGTTAATTAAACCTGGATGAGATGGAGGATATGACGATTGAATACAACGGCACTGGTTTAACCAATCGAGCCAATCCCTAAAAGGAATGCCAGAATTACAAGGTTACCAACCTGTAATGTGGAAACAGTATATATATATATATATATATATATATGCTGGCCTGGCAAGGGCGATAGCCATGTCAACGGGCTACGATTCGACATTATCATCGGTCTCCTTTTCGAGCGCGGCCTGGCAACTAGGCAACCGCCTTTTCGGACCATGCTGGACCGGATACGCTGGTCATTGCAGATCAATGGACAGACCGGTCTGCTTTTGTATGACTGCGCCAATTCCCCAAGATAAATGCAAATTATACTTGTTGCCAGGAGTATAGGCATAACTTGGCTATCAACACACCATCATCCCTACGAGGCAGAGCAGCTTCGTTCGTCTTATCCTGTTTAGTAAATACCGGCAAGGGCTAGTCGGAAGGGGAGTTCTCTTTTCAAACAAGACCGCCGCATCTTTGTTTGACAAGCTTGACCTGTTAAAATACACGATAGTCAGTGGGCGGGTGGAGGTAGATAGACAAAGGCCAGGGTGGGAAAAGAAGAGTGTGAGAAGACATAGAAGAATATATTTGTGGAAGGATAGGATATGCAGAGAGTGGTGTTGGTTGCTGCCATGGTCAAATGTGACATGGTCTAACATCTTGTCCTCCTCTAGTCTAGCGGCTGCGCCGCAAAAATGTGCCGGCTGCTGGCATTCTGCGCCGCAATTAGCTTTTTGCGTTGCCTGGTAATGCGGCACAGCGCTGGGGCAAAGAATGCTACGCTGCGGCTAAGCGCTCGCTGACTGCGCTCGCACATGCAATTGAAAAGGGTGTCTCTCCCACGATCTGTCTCTCAGGAGTCTGTCATGGTCAAGCACACAAGCTGCTACACGTACGAACCATGGCATTCACCACCTCGATGCTCTACACGGCATCGGCTTTGGCAGCCGTGGCGGCATTCTTCTACCTCAAAGCCATCATCCAAAACTACCTCTCGGCTCGCACCCTGGGAATCCCCGTCATAATCCTCCCAATCGACCACACAAACCCCTTTTGGATGCTCCTCGACCGGCCGGTCCTGAGGATCCTAAAACGCCATCTCCCCTTTGTGCGCAAAACCAATTTCGCCCGTTACAACTACCGAGGGTGGGAGGTGCACGACAGATACCGCTCCCACCGCGAGCTGGGCGACGCCTTCGCCATCGTCACGCCCTGGAGAAACTGGCTTTACCTTGGAGACCCCGACGCCCTGACTGAGCTCTTCCGCCGCGGCCGCGATTTCCCGCGCTGCGGCGAGCTGACCGAAGTCGTCGACGTTTTCGGGACCAACGTGGTTTCAGCCGGCGGGGAGCGGTGGAAGATCCAACGAAAGGTGATTTCCACCTGCTTCACCGAGCAAAACTACGAGGTTCTCTGGGCCGAGAGCATCGACCTGGCCAGCGACATGGTCAAGTACTGGGGCAGAAGCGGCCCCGTCAAGACCATCGCCCCGGATACTCAGACTTTGTCTCTAAACGTCCTTTCCCGCGTTGGATTCGGGAAATCACGCAAATTTGAAGGCCACACCGAGAAACAGGCCAGCGATCCCTCCAGAGGCTACACGGAAGCCCTTGAGACGATCCTCGAGAACTGCGTCCTCATCATGGCTTTTGGCCCTAAGACTCTGTCCCGCCTGAGGGCATTCCTCCCTCGAAAGCTCGCCCAATGCGCCGCGGCGTGCGACACATTCTTCAAATACATGTCTCGCGTCTACGAGGCAGAAAAAAAGGCCGCAGCCGACTCGTGCGCGTCTTCCTCGCTCAACGACTACAACTTCATGGCGGAACTCGTCCGGGGATCCCAGGCCAAGGTCAACCCTCTCACCGAGGAGGAAGTCTACGGCAACATGTTTATGATCAACTTTGCGGCCCACGACAGCACGGCGCACACCTTTGGTTTCGTTATTTACTTCCTGGCTGCTCACCCCGAGGTGCAGGACTGGGTGGCGGATGAGCTGCACGAGGTTCTGGGACCTAACCCGCAGGAATGGAACTACCAGCGGGCTTTTCCCAAGCTGAAGCGCACCCTCGCCATTCTGTACGAGACGCTGAGGTTGTACAACCCCATGCCGATAAACAAGTGGACCGAGGATAAGACGCAGGTGCTGAAGGTTAAGGACAAGGTCATCACGATTCCTCCGCAGACCATGATCATTCCCAGCTATGCCTCGATTCAGTCGGAGCCCAAGTGGTGGGGGGAGGATTCCCTCGAGTGGAAACCTCAGCGCTGGGTTGATAACAACGGGGATTGGGTTCCTGCCAAGAAGGGGACATACATTGGGTGGTCGGAGGGTCCGAGAGATTGTGCGGGCCGGAAGTTCTCGCAGGTAGAGATTGTGGCTACTCTTGCCGTGCTGTTGAGGGACTGGACGGTTGAGCCTGTGCTGGCGGGGAAGGAGACGCCCGCCGAGGCGCGGCAGAGGGTGTTGAATGTCATTGAGGAGTCCACGCCTGTGGTGCTGTTGCAGATGAATCATCCCGAGCGGACGCCTCTGGTTTGGAAGAGGAGGTGAGGTAGAAAGGCAGAAGTCACTAGAGTTGGTTATTAATAAACAAGGAACTTACTTTCGGTCAGTTTTCTAATTCCCGTTGCGATAAAAAGTCTCCACATACAACGTACAACTTTCCCATATCTGCTTGTTCTGTCATAGGATAACTATAGCTACCTATTGACCATGTCAAAAAATGAATATCCTTGTCGTAGGTATACAACACATCACCCTTAAACGTTTGTTTCCGCGAAACGTTGTGGCAATTAAATATCCCTTTTTAAAAGAAAATCGAAAGGGTCTTCCCGAGAGTAAACAGCCGTATCTGACATGTAAATTAGTAGCCCTTCTATAGCATTAGCAGGCCATCTGGTGAGTCAACAGGCCGTCTGGGGAGAAGATATGCCCTGTTGAAAATAAATAGGCCTTCCTGAAAATAAACAGGCATATCTGATTTTGTAAATAGCCCCTTCTTTTGAGTTCTGCGTCCGACATGGAGAGGGTGGTGATTCGTGGGAGGAGGCCGGCTGGATGAGGAAATTGTGCTTGCGTGAGAATCTTAATCCGTGGAAGGCGAGGGGGGACCAAGTCTTGCGTCGAAATGTGAATAAAAACCGCCGTGCGTCTGTGTCATGCCGAGAACTTCCGGGACACTGAGAGTAAATAACACCCGCAAACCTCTGACTCGATAAATACGAGAACGATGGAGTACAAGACTCGGCAAAACAAAACAAAACAAAACCAACATCAGAATCAAGAACTTCAACTCGCAAACCTCGCATATTTATATCCCCCTTCCTCCTCCTCCTCTCCTCCTCTCGAACTCTCAACTGCCAGCACCACCTCACCCGACTCCTACACACCCAACGCTAAATTTTACCTACCGGTATCCCTCAAACACGATTGACCATGTCCCGCACTCCAAACCACCCAATCCCCCCCTCGGACCGAAAACCACTCGCAAAATCCTACATACAATCCTTCAAACTCCAAACCTCCCAAACCTCGACCCTCCACAGCTGGGGTCCGGGACTCTCAGCCCCCCCCCCCCACCAGGAGCCGAGACCCTCTGGCGCAGCGAAAAGGCTCAACACTTCCTCTAGCACACCTCGGAAACCTGCTCCGGACTCCTCCATAACCCGGTACACAACCCGCACACGGCAATGCAAGCAAGCGACACGGTGAGGAACTACGCCAGGGAATTCGTCAAGTGCGCCAAAACGGTCGGCGACTACCTCTCCTCTCGGGACAAATCCGAGATTCTGAGAAGACAAGATTCGGGGCTTGCTTCCCCTCCTGAACGCGATGCAGTGCGCCATGTGCCAGACCGACCTCCCCTTCGCCGAGGTCCTTGTCGAGGAAATCGACGACGAGATGAGAAAGCTTAGGTGGAATTTGGAGGCTGAATAAAGCCGGGCATCGCTACCAATACATCATTGTTTTATTTTATTTTTTTATTTTGTTCAAGGAGAAAGGGGGCACGAGATAATTATACAGTCAAAAATACATTTCAATTTAATAACACGCTGTTAACAATGATACTCGTTGTATCTCGAGTAATTGAGTGCTACAAGAACAGCTCCCTCTGCCCAAAAACAAGACGTCCTTCACTTCCTCCATCAATCAAGGAGACGAATGCTCCTCTTTTCCACCCCCGCAGACCAAAAAAACAAACATCAAGACAACAACAGTCTTTGAACAAACATGCACTCACGCAAAACCAACCAGCCGCCTGGCCTTCTCGCTGTGAGCCGGGGTCAACTTGATGCCCCCTTCCTCCTCAACCTCTCCCAAGATTCTCAACAACCTCTCCTTCTCCTGTGAGCCCCTTCCCCAGCTGCCGGGCAGCTCGTTCCTCACAGACTTCATGTCCCCCTTGTAGTGATTATATAACCACACTATTGCGGCGCGTTCGCGGTCCGAGTTCTTGAACGGGCCGCTTGTTCGCTGCCGGAGAGACATGCCGTGGCTGTTTTGCTCCGAGTTTGGCTCGTCGCTTGGCAGTGCGGAATCGGACGAGGAGGGCACCTTGGGCATGGCCGCCGTGGATTTCGTTTGCGAAGCCTTGGAAACACGGCGTCGTTCATTTCGTGGTGGATATGCGGCTACTAGCGTGGCAACTTCGAGCCTTGCTGGGCGTTTTCGCTGTCGAGAAGAGGTCCGTACCGATGAGGATGAAAGGACTGGACGGGTGGTCCGGGTACGAGACTTGGTCCCTTTCGTACGCGGCTTGGTTGAAGTTGGCTGCGATGGTGCGTCTTGAGCCCCTTCAAGCTTAACATACTCCCCCGGTAACCAATCTGTGCGTACAATTATCTCGTCGAGTACAACTTCGGCATCGTCGGGGATCTTGGGAGGTTGTGTCACTGACACCCTCTCAACTACATCTTCCTTGCATATTTCTCGCTCCAGCTCTTGTGCTATCTCTGAGCCGAGTTCAGTAAGGGGTGAATCAGGGTTCTCTTCACCCATATATGATGAGGCAGCCATTGTCTTAGAAATTGGGGTTCCGGGAAGTTCTCGTTGCTCCTGACCATCGTCCATAGGAACGAAGATGGGTAGGAGATATTCCCCCAGGCGCGGCTTGTCTAACATTTTAACGGTACTGCTGCTGTCTGGAGTTGCCTGCCGAGCCCGGGGACTACTACCGCCTTGATTGGTCATGACGCGCCTCTCAAAGGGAGATTGCGCTCCCGCACTCCAGGCTTTACCAACCTGTGGGACAGTGGATGTTTCGTAGAGATCGGATGCGTCAAGACGGAATGGTTCTGATCTTGAACGGCCTGGATTTTGATGGTCGTGGTTGCACATCTCCATTTCTGGACCCTCGGTGCCTGACCTGAAGAGGTTAACGCTGTCCTGTCGGGCGATGTCCCGAAAGGATTCTACTGTATTGACATCGGCTCTGTCGCCGAAAACGCTTGACACTTTGCTTTCGACAGTCCCTTCACAGTCGTGTACAGAGGAGGGCACGATGGTGCATTGACCGTTAGAAATGTCATCCAGTTCTGTGTCAGTTACCTCGGCCCCCACTCGTTGCTCGAGCATCGAGTAGAGGGAAGCGCTGTCCGCAACCGCACTGGCAGCTACTGCAACGCGTGGTGAAGAGGCTCCAGAAGGCACTTGTGAGTTCAAGTCATTCGGTACAGCGTCTGCCATTTCCGAGTCGCTCTCCTCGTTATCATCGATCACGTGCTGCATCTCAGCATTATCCTTCATGTCAGAATCTTCTTGTACACACTGTTCCTCCCGAATACTGGACTGTATCTCCGCATCTACGTCTGCAGTACTGGAGGTGAGGAGAGGAGAGCCCGTTCGGCTGTCTGAGTCCACAATCTCTGGACAGGGAGCAGCACGAAGCGTCGTCGTTTCGGTTTTTGTCTCCGTTTCAATGATGACATCGGGGGAGCTCACTCTGTCAGGGATAAGATCAAAATGTTGAATCGGGCAATTGTGCTTTGCACGGTTGGTGCTGATATCTTGCGCGCCGAAGGACTCCTCGGCGTTCATATGCTCGGACGAGTCAACGGACGTGGTTGCGGTCGAGGAGACTCTTGTCGTCAAGCTCTCCACTACCGATGGCCCAGCCTGATCCTCATTGCAGGTCTCGCAATTCTCGGCAGGCGGATTCATGGTGGGACTGGAACCAAAAGTGATTGGCGCATCTGCATCCACAGGCTCATCCAAAGGACCGGACGAGTATCGTTGGGTAATGTGTTCTGGGGCGCGGGCCACGCAGAGGTCATCCTGAATGTCGTCGCCGATGTCAATAATGGACGAGCTCCTAATAGTTTGTGCGTTTTCGTCAGGCGCCGTCACCAGGACTTGCCCTCGAGTGATAGGGGGCGGAGCCTCGTGATCGTAAATGGGCGCGGCTGCGACGTGGGCTGGTGCCGCACAGGGCACGTCTGGATCGGGTTTCAGATTATCCACAATTAATTCGACCTCGACTTGTTGCATGCTCTGACAGTTGGTAGTGGCATCGGAATCCAGAATTGGTGAGCTCCTATTTGTACTCTCCTCGACAGAAATTCGAACCTCGTCGAACTTGGCCTCAGGACCAGAGTCCATAGCGGACGAAGGCGAAGTCGGGTTGGTTTCGGCGTCATCAACCATCTCGACATCAGATTCTTCATAATCAGAGTCCGGGATGGACGAAACACTCGACAAGCTCTTGACGGAACCGGAGGCGCTGGGCCGTCGAATGAACCGCCTGGGGATACCGTCACCGCCGAAGTACCTAGTGATGGGGCTCAGCCACGGTGTTTCTTCTGGCTCAGCCTTGGTCACCGGGCCGGAAGCCTCATCACGTTTGGCGGCAGCCGCATCTAGTAGCAAGAGGAAAAAAGAAGGGCGTGATCAGTTCGAGTCTTGGATAGTAATTATTGTGGTATGAACTCACTCCGGGCTGAGCTCCTTGTGGTCCTCATGGATTCGAGCTTCGTTTGCACCGGTCCGCCCCGTTGATGAATCCAATGGTTCGTCTAGAATCAGGCGCGTGAACAACAAGAAAAATGCGGCATCAAGGACACGGGGTTGACAGCGGCGGACGTGAAGTCTCAAAAGAAGTGCGTTTAGCGAATTGGACTCAACAGCGCACAGAAGCAAATTGCATGTTGCTCGTGCTGCTCGGTGCGGAGACGCAGTGGGAGTTTGAGCACTGCAGGCCGGGCAGATGGCAGCCGGCAGGTGGCAGGAACAGACAGGACCCCGACGCATGTCTAAGTGGCCTTGCCAAATTAGGCCTAGCGCCAACCACCAGGCTGAACCTGGAAATCTCAGCAACCCCTTTTTTTGCGGAGCATCTTGTGTATTAAAAATGGATTTGGGGTATAGAAACTGAGATTCCATGTATATATGTGAGTTTTGGATAGAAATCTCGAAGGGACACGGGGACGGTGCAGTTATGAATCCATCTCCCAGTGTGTGTTTGCCCCTCCCAAGTGAGTGTGGGGCCAGGCTGGCTGGCCCCTTCCAGTCACAACCTGAGATGCCTTTTTTTGCGTCATTCTTTGCAGTCGTGGATGAGCCAACAAGGAATGACTCTAGGTCATCTTGCTTGGCCGAAGATTGCGGCACTTTTCATATCTCCCAAAGAACTTTGCTACCATATTTAGACCGCTTGGTGTGCAGGTTGGCTTTCTATCTCATTGGGACAGGCAGAACAGGCAAGCGTCCTGGCTCCTTCCCGATATCTATCAAGACCCGCTGAGACCTGCCCGTCGGAGAGGAATCGCGCCGCTTCAAGTTTCAGGCACCTCCGACTGCCTGGGTTTGCGAAAGGGGAACAGAATCTTAAACAAAACCGGTCTTGTTCGGTAATCTGCAGTCGCTAGGAATTCCACCCATGGCTTTGCATTTCTTTCACTACAAAGCCCTTCTAAAACAATCCGCCATTGGTACGCTTCAAGAAGAGATGCTCGTAAATAACCTCGGCAGTGGAACCATGGAAATAATGGACGGACGTGTCGGAAATTTATGCACCCCGGACGATCAGTTATATTACTGTCGGCAGTTGAGCCGCTGATCATTGGCCATTTCCAGTTTTATTCCACGTTTGGTCGTCCATACAAGCTGTTGATGGCTTCAGGCTAAACAGCCACTCACGTCTTTAATGTCAGCGGGATGCCTGGAGTGCAACCCATACTCGAGTGTCAAATCAGACGGCAAGAAGGTCTATGGACTCACTCCAAGACTGGCGATTTCCCCCTCCCAGACTTTATTACCTACGCTTCCCTTCATCCGAGATCCTATTCCCAATGCCCCCTGATGCTCGACGACCGGATATATAACATCGACCCTCCCAAGACAATTTCCGGTTCTCTCACCCAAAGAGCATTTCACTTTTTTTCATCGACGTGTCCGACCGACAATATGGTTCAGCTTTCCCTTTTCCTCGCAGCAGCATCTTTTGTGCCCGCTACGCTGGCGGCACCGCATGACGCCGATGCCGGTGTCCAACCCCGCCAAGGATACTACTTCCAGAACTGGTCCGAGGGAGGTAGCAACATCCGATGCAGCAACGGTCAGGGAGGGTCCTTCTCAGCCAACTGGAACAGCAAAGGCGGATTTGTATGCGGGAAGGGATGGAGCGGAGGAGGTGCTAAGTAAGTTCCAAGGACCCCCGCCACCGTTGTCATGGCGCAAGTCGGCTAACACAAGCTTGAACAGGACCATCAAGTACTCCGGCACTTACAACGCGACCGGTCCGGGCTACCTTGCCGTCTACGGATGGACGCGTAACCCCCTGATCGAGTATTATATCCTCGAATCCTACGCCGACCTCGCGCCGAACGAACCGTGGACTTCCAAGGGCAACTTTACAATCGACGAAGGCACCTTTGAAGTTTACCAGAGCACGCGCGTCAACAAGCCATCGATTGAAGGGACGAGAACCTTCCAGCAGTACTGGTCGGTCCGGACCGAGAAGCGCGTGGGCGGGACGGTGACTACACAGAAACACTTTGACGAGTGGGCCAAGAGAGGAATGAGACTGGGGAGGCACGACTATGTCGTAATGGCTGTTGAGGGATACACCAAGACAGGTGGTCCTGGAAGCAGCGGCTCTGCCACTATCACGCTTGGCTGAGCGTGATACAGGTGCATTTGAGGGATGGTTGATGGGCGCATCTGGCAGTGCGGCTCGTACCTAAGAAGTTTATCCTTGTAGATCTAGTCAATTCAGTAACTGCAAGATGCCTTTGATTCAAAGTTGGGTATCTTTGGTGTTCAGTTAGACTTCTCCAATCCAAGCCTTTCGTTGAAATCGAGCGGACCAGAGTATCGTTTACAGCGAAAAAATATGGTGTTGTTAAGCAATGAATAATTCACCATCTATCTACTGACCGACTGGTATGGAACGAGTATTTTCTCAGCAACTCCTTCCGTCTTTGGCCCCGGTTCACCTCTATTTCCTCTTCTTCCTTTCAGAACTGTTCTGCCGGGATTTCCCAACCGAGCCCCCGCAGCTCCTTGAAGACCTCCTTCAGGATAGCCTTGGCGAACCTGCTCTCCGCGTGTTCCAGTGCGCGCAGCACGACATACACAGAGGCAAACAGCGAGATTACATCTGGATCCGTGACCGCTGCCGACTCGTGTCGCCATTTCAGCATTCCGTAAACCGCCCTGTTCAGGTCTCTAAAGTCCGATAAGGACGTGCGGAACTTGTCGCCGCTGCACTGTGCCGCCTTCTGGGAGTACTCAGGGTCGAGGAAGAGACTCCGGATCCTGGCCATCATCTGATCCAGGTACCGGAGGGAGTTTGAGGCGTCCCAGCTTCGCTGGCCGGCTCTCCTCGATCCGTGGAAGAAGCGGGTTTTGATGGCCCGAATCTTGGCTCTGGCGTGCTCTCCTAGTTCGGTATCCGACATTCCGCTAGTTTCCCCAGGTTTTATCCAGTCACTCATGTAGGGCACGGATGAGGCCATGATGGAGGTAATTATTAGGCAAGGTATTATCCTGCTTTGTGTGGTCGAGGGGATATGGTAGGGCCGGGAGATGATGCAGGTTGAAAAGAAAAACAAAAAACAGCCTGAGGGAAGCGGGGATATGCTCATATTAAATACTGGAAACTCCGAAGCACAAAATGACAAGGTTCGTATCGTCATTTCTATAACTTTAGGCGGCCCGCCACGTAACGCGACAGCTCATGCCCCTTCAAGTTGTTACTCACTACCTTGGACCAAGACTACGCTGAAAAATTAGTCATGTCCAATATTTTATACTCCCCCATCAACACATCCACATCTAGTAACTAGGGGATATGATTTTTAACTGTCGTATAGGAACTCAGGAGTTGCACTTGTTTCCCTGGCTTGAGTGGCTAGGTGCCCACCCGACCGGACAGCTCTGATGGATTTGATTTGTATTTGATTGACTTGGGATATTTGTGTAAAATGAATTGTTTGGTTGTATGTGTGGCTTTGCTGCTGCGCATTCACTCGATTCCTCAAGGCTCTCTTCTTTATCATGTGGGGAAAATGCGTGTAAGCCCTCCGTCTCGCTAGCTTGCACGAACATTACCAGGTTAAGACTTGTCTTCCTGCGTGTCATTGTTCGTAAGATTGCAGAGTAAGTGACTTGAACTGCGGCTCCATCATTTCCAGTGGTCAGTACTCTTCCTTCAATTACAGTCAGTCCTCACCGGTTCCCCCCAAGCCGTATTGCCACTCACACCGGTCTGTTAGACTGGGGGGTAAAACGCGAGATTAGCTCTGTGATGAATAAGACTCGCAGTGGTCCCCTCCAATTTGAAAGATGCCGGTGAATAATTCAACCGTCACAAGGCCTGGCCACGCGAGACCTGCTCACAAAGTCTCCTCTGACTGAACAGCACACTACTGTAGGATTCACTTTAAAATGATAGGTTCTAACATGTGCCCTTTTATATTTATCAACTTGAAGGCTAGAGTGAGTCCTACGTCCATAGGTAGGTGTGGATCATCACCGCCATGCATTGAATTGACTATCAACCCGGCCGGAAAAATGGAATAAAATGAAGAAAGTGACATCTGGATGTCAGACTCCTTAGATAGGCTAGCCACCTGGAAAACCAGGACTCAGAATTTCCATATATCCACGAATCGCGGTGCTCCGACTTGGCTACGAGCGCTTAGAAACAGACTGGCATTAATATTTCATGGAGGATCTAAATGATTGGCTTATGTTGAAGCTTTATTCCCATTCATCTATCCCATCCTCTGCTCCCGGCATCCAGCATCGCCAACCTTTTCGAGACTTTTGGCTTTTCTTTTTTTTGTTCAAGTCGTTTTCTTTTCGTTCAAATCGTTGTGTTGCTGCTGTTGTTTTTCTTGTTTTCTACAGGTACCCACCAACTTGTATTTCATTCAACAACCCAACGAGCCCGACGCAGCTCCTCCTCAACCTCCTTCACGATAGCCGCCCCGTACTTGATATCCGTATGCTCGAGCGCGTACTCCATGACCTCATGCAGAGGTATTAGAGCGAGGACACTTCTTTCCATCAGCTCGTCGTCTGAAGCTCTCAAGTACAGAAACTCGATAACTGCCGTACCCAGTCTGTAGAATCTGTCGATAGTACGCTTTGGTGGGCCTTCACTCGTATACACTCTGTTCCTCTTGAGGCTGTTGATTTTCGCCTGGCTCCCCGCCAGATACTGGCGGACAAAGCCAACTCGCCAGCGGCCTGACCCGCGGGGGTCTTCGGCGGCTAACCGCGCTTTGACAGCCGCAATCTCGGCTTTGGCTTCAACTTTAAGTTCAACGAAGGACATCTTGGTTGCGCCTGTGGGTTTCCGGTTGTTTGGCTTCCATTTACCAGTGTTTTGGTGTGTGATGGAGTAGATTTGTTGTGCGGTTTGGGTGAGGCGGGTTGACAATTATTCTATGGGGGACTGCGGTCATATAAATAGGGATTGGGGTACTCGAGATACAGGAGACTAGCAGGTGTACAAGGTCGGGTTGTTATTGCTGTTCCATTATGCCACGACCTGTACGTTAGGTACGCAAAGAGCAGATTGGTCACCTGGCTTCTTGACTGTAACTTGGGCTCAGACTAAGTGACTGTGTTGTTCTACTAGACTGAACCTCTTCCTTCGTACTCCTCCACAATCCTACTTGTTGCTTCGATCAGTTGGTCCGCCCACGGGCTGAAATGACGGAAGCTGGGTTAGGTGTTGGCCTGCCCACTACACCTCCACAATGGGAGTGGTGGCATCAGCGGGGATGGTTGTATGACCGAATGCGACCACGTTCTTCTCTGTGCCTCTCCTCCAGCCGCTGCTCAATGTATTCGTTTGGCTTGCGTATGACTTCGTTGGCGGCATGGTACTGCTCCAAGTTGGTTGGCTACCGTATGGTCTGATGTATCCTTCCAGGCCGTCCATGTCCGCTGCCCCGCCGCCTGGTTGGGTGCCGGCATAACCGCAGGTGATTCATTAGCATAGCGGGCTTCAAGCAGCACTACAGCCGAACGAAGGCAATGTTCCTTTGTTACATGGCTTCGGCTGTCTATCTCCCATGTAATCAGGATATCCCTCCCAAAAAAAACTAATATTGAATATCGGATGACTGTTCTATAGGTATGTACAATACATGACCAAGTCACACACCCAAAAATGCCGCAAAGCACCCTGTGCTCCTTTGGCTCAACCCAGTCTCCTCAACCCTCACACATGCTTTGTGTCGCCAGCTCCATCATCGGGCTCACCCATCTGCTGGTCTTCATCTTCCTTGTCCTTTGGAGGCGAGTCTTCTCGGATGGTGAAGAAGGGAATCACTGGGAAATCGGGGTAGTTGTATGTGTCTGGCTTTTTTGCCCGAATGTAATCATTTGCCGTATTGATAAACGCATTCGCACGATCCAGATACTCCGGGGTAATGTCATTATACCGCTCGATCGTGTCATTCCTGCACTGCAGAAGGTTCTGGGTGAACGTCCACAAATTTCTAGGCTTTCTCTGCACAGTTGGTCTAGACGTGTGCCCCTCGCTGTTTTCAGGTTCCGTATCGTTGCGTTTCTCCCAGCTTTGCGTAATTACCGGAGCATTGAAAACATCTTTACTTTGGTAGGTGATGATAATACGCCTCACGGTTCCTGATTTGCCCCAACGCTGCTGTTCGTAGAGCTGCGTAACAAGCTGGCCTGGGCCGTCGCCTCCAAATTCATAGCTGACGAATGACCGAGTAGACCCTATGAAGCACAGAGACCAGTAAATTTTCCAGCTGTTGTATTTGCGAAACATTCTCGGCGGCAGTTAGCTGATTTGGTTGAGAGGATTGGTGAAAACCTAGTGAACGATTGCTGACCGGCTGTCTTGAAGCTCCTCTTATAGAGCGTGAGGAAGTCAAAGTAAGTGTTACCGAATGCGAGTCACATCGATTCACCACGCATTATCCCTGTTGTAACACGTGCTTCCTCCCTGTGCTCATCTGATTACAGTCCTGACTCTTGTGGAATTGACCTTCACTGCCAAATTTGTAACTTTTAATAACAGAAGAGACGGCACCTACTCATCAAAGGCAAAATTTTTCACCATGCCCTGTGCATCCTGCGGCCAGATTGAGAACATTAACATGAAAGATCACTTGATTGGGACGCGTGTATACAAGCAAGTTGCCAATATACCAAGCTCCATCTCCATCCCAAGAACAGGAGGCAAGTCCCCGTAGCACTGACTGCATCACAACTTGAACCGCCGGTATCAGAACCTCCAGAACCAGGGAGTTGGGGAAATTGGGTCGGGCGGATGCCTCAACCGCCGCCTCCCAAGCCTAGTTTCGCATCGGCTGATCTTGCCAAATATCCCCTCCCCCTCCTAACCCTAGGCGCTCCGTGCAGTGCCCCCATACAGTAAACTACCACCTGGTCCCAGACCGAGTTTGTTTCGCGACCCCAAAAGTTTTGACGAGAGCCCTCCACAGCTTCCTCCTGGGTATAAGCAGGGTGGGATATTGTTTTAGTCGTGGGAATGAAACCTGGGATGCAATTTGCCATACTTTCTGAACATATCTAGCGTGGAGTAAAAGGTCTATTCTGCGAATCTTGGAATTATTGGGCACTGCAATAAGGGATGTGTGCTGGAAAAGTGACACGTGACAGTTGTCTCGCACGGTTACGGTTCAGACGAAGAGTGATTAGACGGAACTTCTGCAATACACCCCTTGAATGTCCATTCCCGTGTGACATTGTCGTTGTCGCTCTTCCTGAAAATAAAAGGGCCCTTTTGAGAAAATATCAGGTCGGATGAAAAACGAATAAACCTCATGAAGAACAAACCAGTTTTCTGGGAAGACAACAAGCGTACCGGAGAATTAAAGACAGGTTTGATAAAGGAATAGGTCGTTCTGCACATGGATCAGGCCTTCGGGATTTCTAAAGTCCCCCGCTAACAGACATTCAAGGCGGACACCGTATTGAGCTCGCCATAGCAACCAGGCGGGTCCCTTAGATATCTCGATCCATTCATGACTTGACATTGTCCTGGACGAGGGTGAGAAGCGGAGCCTTGGCCCAAGTTTCCACACCCAGGTCTTTATTTCTAGCCAAATCACTTCCTTCTATTCCCTTCTTACACTGCAACTCGCGACTGTTCGACCCGACCTCACAGATACCTCTACCGAGCGACCACCCATCATGGCACGATACGACCCCATCTCATGCCCATATTGTGGCCAAACAACCCATTATGGGTCGCAATATCACGAGTCGAGGTTATGCATCTCGAGTCAAGACCTTCCGCGCGCGACTGACGGTATGTTGACACCAAATTATACATCGGCTTCCATAGGTACCACACCGATTTGTTATAATACTGACTGCCATTCCAGCTCCAGCTTAGACGAACCAGCTTCAACAACCATGGCGGCCCGTGGATCTATCTTCGTCTGCCTATCCGTCCGAGTCTTCGACCGATGAAGCGATACATATAGCCCCTGGGGATGAAGGGCAGCCTAGCATAGCTGGGCAGCGAGCACAGCAACCAAGATCTCAGCCTGTTGTACAGGGCCTACGCAGGTCAATCTCGCTTCCCCAGCTGGTGCTACCACGGCCAGCCTCGCTTTCGCACCAAGTACGAGCATCGCCCCCCGGGTCAATTGCACCTCAGCCTCAGCAAGCACGGCTCGGAGCGTTCGTCCCACTTCCACACCCATCGCGCGAGACCACCGCCCCACTCGCGCAGCAACTACTGGCTCGGCAGCCAGTACCAGAGCCTACCGCAGCCGCACAACCACCACTCTTGTCACCTGGCGATCAGAAACTAGCGACGCTCCGACAATTACTCCAAGCTCTCCAAGTCGAAGCAACTCGCATCTCCACAAGCCAAGAGATGACGGAACCGGAACGTCGCCGAGCGATCGAGCGCTTCGAAGACCAATACGATGTATTCTTTGATGATTGCGTCGCGACTTACTATGTGGTACTTGTCGAGCCCGCCCGTCAGGAGATGGAGCGTCGACGGTTGGCGAGGAGGGGTGGGGATATCCTGAGGGCAACGACCGGGAGAGAGGGAAGAAAACAGAAGGGCGGGCCGGTAGAGCCTTTCAGGCCTCCGCCGTTTCTTCCACCGTACAGATTTTGATGAGCGTCTTGTTTGTTTCAGTAGCTTGTTTAGGATTTTTAATGGGCGCAAGGGGAGCGTGGAACTTGCGCGGTGACACTTGGTAGTGGTGAACGGAATTCCGTATGTGGACTTTACCCTGATTAGATGGGGAATAACAGAATGTGTAATTCTATGATGATGATAATAATACAGTCAACAGCATGAGATTGGTGTTACATCTCGTATTGGGTTATGCCACTTGGCTACTGGCGATATGCCACCTCGGGCGAGACTGACTAACTTTGGACACAATATCCATGACCAATCCCGTGCATGTTTCACAGAGTGAAAGTAGGGTACATCATATATCCTGGTCATCAGCTCTCTGCTCTCGGAGTGGAATCCTGAACGTAGCTCCATTTACATATGCTGCGCACCAGTTTTGTTTTTGTTTGGACTCGAAGATCATCTTCCAGTTGATTCAATGCGATTTCAAAATCTCACCCATTCCACAACTCTTACATACTTTTGCAGTACATGCAGGCTTCTGTCATCGTGGACTTCAACTAGAGAGCGCCGGTATGTCTTGCAAATTTTGTGGTCGAATAACTGGAATCTACTCAGAGTATCACCGATCCGGGCGATGTACGGAGCAGCATGATCACACACAACACCTACTCACCCACGACGCTCTAGGTCGAACCATTAGCCAGGCACCTTGGCAAACTCCATACCCTTATGTCGGCCCAGACGGCCAGCTCTCATACCGCGGGTCCTACCCAACAGGGCGCAAGTACTCACAGGTAATGTCTCCTGTCCAAAGATTTGCTCAACAGGAGAGAGAAAACCAGCGAGCGGCGGAAGCTGTATATCGAGAGATGCACCAAGTTGAAGAATGGCTCCGAGCGCTGGGAGAAGGACACATGCTAGGGAGACAGATAGAGCTGGCAAGACAGGCAGTACACGCAAGACAGGCAGCGGAGGCAGCGCAGGCAAGACAGGCAGCACAAGCAAGACAAGCAGAGGAAACGGAAAGACGGGAGCTGGAACAGCGTCTACGCACGGAACAAGCAAGACAAGGAGATCAAGGACGGCTTGCCAGAAGTGGAAAGACAAGCTGAATAGAGCAAGCAAGACCGGTGGCGCGGGCAAGAATGATTAAGCACGGATGAAACTTGGCGCGGGCCGTTGCCACAGCGCTTGCATCTGCCGCGTCAGATTCCGATTCGCGAACGGGCTTGGATCGATCGAGAGGAGCTGCAAATCTTGGAAAGACCAAAAATAAATATGCAATATAATTAGCCAATGTGCTTCTCGAATTTGCTCGAAAGGACGGATTGGTTTTCCAACGTCCACATGGTCAACCGTGCAGCGTGAAATGTGGAGAATTTGAAGAATTTGGTTGGAACCTAATGCAAAAGCCATGCACCATGTCGGCCGATGACGCATTATGACACCGGTGGCAGCAAATCGCGCACCTTCCCTCTTCCCTCACACTGAGCGAGATGCACAAAGACGGAAATGGATGGGAAAGGTGAAGTCGTCGCGCTCCTCACCGCCTTCCACGTTCGATCCAATCTTCGGAGGCGGTTCGTTTGTTTCGCTCCTTTTTGATTGGCCGCAACCCCAGAGCCAGGCCTTTTTCAGGCAAGTTTTCCCCACCTTTTTTCGTCCCCACAACCGATCCACCCCCCGCACTTTTCAACGACCCCAATGTCTTGGGATTTGGCTATCGACGTTTTCTCTTCCCATGGCATTCCTCCGGATTTCTCTTTGACCACCGAAACCCGGAAATCTCGATTCCGTAATGGCCGACGTCCCAGGACCGTGTCTCCACCGCTGCCCCGTATGCTTCAAGACGTACAAGAGACGGGAGCATTTGCAGCGCCATCGCAGCACACACACATCCGAACGGCCCCACCGCTGCATCCTCTGCAACGCTTCATTCCAGCGGACCGATGTCCTGAAGCGCCACCTCCAGACCTGCGATGGCGTCTCCAACGCGTCCGCCGGCCGGCGGCGAGCCTGTGACCGGTGCGTCCGTCAGAAAAAGGCATGCAACTCGGCACAGCCATGTCTCAACTGCGAAAAGCGGTCTGTCGAGTGCCTCTATTCAATCAGTCCCACAGCCGCAGCTGCTCCAATGGCTGCCCCTAGCACCTCCCTGTCACCACCAGCGCCGTCACTACCAGCGCCGGCGCTGCCGTCAAACCCCTCCTTGCCGTCCAACGACCCCGCTCAAGATGATACGCAGTCTCACTCGCCCTCCTCTGCGGTCCTCTCAACAAGCTCCTCGGCTCTCGACGACACCCCCTCTTCCACAACCACTTTTGATGAGGTGCCCTACGATGACCTGGACGCCTTGATCCGGGATGCCGTCTCAACTTATCCGCTCCATCATCAGATGCATCAAATGCCGGTCCACCACGGCTGGCTTGATATGGACTTTCAAAACCATCACCCTCACCCCCAGCATCTCCTGCAAACCCATCAGCATCAGCATCCACATCATTATCCACAGCAACTTCAGCAGCAACAACATCAGTCCCAGGGCACCCTGCTCAGCGGTCTTCGCTCGGATGACCAAGAGCCTGAGCGGGAGCCGTTCCAAAGAGAAACCAGCGCAGGCGCGACATCCTCTAGTTCAGAGTACAGGGGCTATTCGTTCGGTTTCCTCTACGACTTCACCAGTCGTACCGGCTTGGTCTCGTCGTTCGAATGTGCAACGCTCGAACAGAGGCAGCTGATTGTGGCAGAATTCAACCGCTCATATCTTGAGCAACAGCATCCCGACTTCCTTCGAGCTGTCCCGCCCCTGTTCAATCCCCTCGAGGTCCCTAATCTTACAGGGTTGCCTGCCGGTAACATTCCGGCAGGATACAGTCTCGCCTCTTGGTCTCTGTGGTTTCACAACCCCATAGTTATCAAACTCCAAAGGGTCGTTCTCCTGATCAAGAATGTTGTCATGGTCAAACCAAACAACAGCACCATTACCCTGACGTGGTCCCCAGCTCTAGAGCAGCGATGCCTTCAGTTCTTCACGCCGTCAAGGTTTTCAAAGTTTATCGAACTGTACTGGTCAGTTTGGCATCCAAACGTCAATTTTCTACACAGGCCTACCTTCGACCCGACAACCACCAAATCAATTCTCTTGGCCGGAATGGCTCTAATCGGTTAGTATTTTTAAACTCCCCAAGATATGTTGAACTTTCTAACAAGCCCAGGGGCTTGCGTCTCGCCCGACTCGATTGATAATGAGGACGCCAAGATATGGTTCAATTGTGTAGAGGAGATGATCTTCACCGATGACGACTTCTGTAGAGATATCGACCCAGAAACAGCATCCCAGACGAGCATACTCGAAAGTCGGCCTAAACTTCAGGCGCTGCAGGCCGCTGTGGTTGTCTGTCTGTACCAAAACTGGGAAGGCACCGATGCCAGCAAACGAAGGATCCGTCGCCATCGTTTCAGCACCGTCGTCTCGGTCGCGAGGGATATGGGTATCGAAACAGCCCGTCATGTCGACTACAGCAGGCAGTTCAAGCATGAATTCAACTGGATCGAGTACGTGGTGAGAGAAGAGCTGATCAGGTAAGCACGAACGAGGCGGGCCGTTGGATCGACCACAAGAAATCGAACTCTAACAAGAAGCAAGGACATTTTTGTGGATCTTTCTGATCGACACTGCGTTTGTCATTTTCAACAATCTTCCTCACCGCATTGTGATCAAGGAGATGAAGATGCACGTGGCAAGTCCCGAGGTGTGTTTCCAAGCCGCCACGGCCGAAGAGTGCATCGAGGAGATCCACACGTGGATGCCGGCAGGAACTCCCTTTTACAGTCTGTATCTTCGCGAAGGGATCGAGACTTTGTGCATTGGCCCCATGTCGCCAGGCTTGCAACATGAATACTCTCAGCTGGGACCGCTGAACTTGTTTGCGATGGTGTCGGGTGAGTCGCTCTGCCGTGCTTTTTCTTGGAACCCTACGCTAACTTAGTGCACCCAGCCATTCATTACATGATATTTCAGCATCAAAATTTGTTTGCCGTGGAGGGTCAGCTTATTCCCATACGGCAAGCCTTGCAGAACTGGATTGGGATCTGGGAGATGTGCTTTGACTCGTCTGCCACAAGTCGCTGGCCGCACGGCCTGATGCACGATGGAAGTCTCATGCCGGACACAATGTGGAAGAGAATGGGGTTTGTCAGGTACTCGGCCGAATATTGGCTACTCGGAAGCCTCTTGGCCAACAGGCTGTCCTCTAGCATCACCAGGCCAGATCCTTATGACCAAGCCGCATCTCCTCCCAACCTTCCAGGGCTGCAAGCTGTTCCCGGCAAGGCCAAATCTGCCGAACCTATTCTCGAAAAGTACGACCAAACAAGTATGCGCCAGGTCAACGACTTGATAACGGACTTCCAAAAGTTCAACATTGAATAGGGCATCAACGAGCATTTTCAAGGCCAAGCTTCCGATCGCCCGTATGCAAGTCCTGACTCGGCCGCGGTTGGGAGTGAGAGCCGGCGCATCCGGGGTTGTCGCGATGTAAAACGAAAACAAACTGGGTGCGCTCAAGACGGCCTCGGGTGCCTTGGGAGTGCTGTTGGTTTTGGACTTTCGTGTGCACAAGGTCGGCACCGCTGGCATCCCACATTGTTCCGCTAACTCCGTGATGAGCCCCCATCCGTCACCCCGCAAAACGCGATGTATCCCACCTCCGCACCGCAGACTAACGCACCCCCTATCCTGACATGGGCACCCCTGTCCATCCCACGCGCCCCGACCTTGATGAACACCACCCTGGGGGTTGTGGACCCTGCAGGGTAGTTGTCATGGCGGAGAACCTGCCATCCCAACATGGCGGGCCATGAGAGAAGTACTTGAACGCTCTCTCCTGCCCTTCATTCGACACCTCGCTCAGACGCCAACAGACAGCAACTCGATTCACTCTTTCTTTGTCGTTCTCTTCCCGTTTTTCCTCGTCACAACTTGCCGGCTGCAATGGCTGTTGTTCTTCAGATCCTCCCCGTTGTCGTGGGGCTGGTTCTTTTGGCCAAGCTCCTTTCGATAGGACGCCGGCCAAAGAACTTCCCCCCCGGACCTCCCACGCTTCCCATCATTGGAAACCTCCATCAGGTATGCTCAGCTTGGAGATGCGACGCCGCGCGAACACGCACGTGCTAACACTGTGCGCCAGATGCCCACTCGCGATGCTCATCTCCAATTTGAGAAGTGGGCGCGTGAATATGGCCCGGTCTACAGTTTGATCCTCGGCACCAAAGTTATGATCGTCCTCTCTAGCGACAAGGCTGTCAAGGATCTCCTCGACAAGAAGAGCAACATGTACTCGCATCGACAGGAGATGTACGTCGGCCAGACCCTCTGCAGCGGCGACCTCCGCATTCTCATGATGGGATACACCCCGAGATGGCGCATGTGCCGCAAGATGGTGCACACTCTTCTCAACATCTCCGCCGCCAAGTCCTACGTCCCCTACCAGATGCTCGAGAACAAGCAGATGCTTTACGAGATGATTACGGCGCCCGAGCGCGCCATGTTCAACATCCGCCGTTACACCAACGCCCTCACCACCACCATGGTTTTCGGCTGGCGCACTCCCACCTACGAGGATGAGAAGATGAAGCAGCTCTTTGAAGGTTTCGGCGAGTTCGCCGAGGTTAACCAGACTGGCGCCGCCGGCCTCCTCGACTTCTTCCCCATCCTCCGTGTTCTCCCCGACTTCCTCCTCCCCGCTCGTCGCAAGGCCAAGGACCTCCACAAGAAGGAGAAGGCTCTCTACCTCAGCCACTGGCTCAAGGCCAAGGAGGATACTCTCAATGGTACCATCACTCGCTGCTTCTCCGAGGACTTGGTTACCGCTCAGAAGGCCGAGGGCTTCGATGACGATCAGGCTGCCTACATCTCTGGCACCCTTCTCGAGGCCGGATCCGACACCACCTCCAGCACCCTCTACGCTTTCCTTCAGGCTATGGTTCTCTACCCCGAGGTCCAGAAGCGGGCTCAGGATCTCATCGACAAGGTCATTGGCGACAAGCGCCTGCCTACCATGGAGGACGAGATGGATCTTCAGTACGTCCGCCAGATCGTCAAGGAGTCTCTCCGCTGGATGCCTACCACCATCATGGGTGCCGTTCCCCACGCTGTCAACGCCGACGACCACTATGAGGGCTACTTCATTCCCAAGGATTCCGCCGTTGTCAACAACGTCTGGTCTATCCACATGGACCCCGCCCGCCACCCCGAGCCCCGCAGGTTCAACCCTGACCGCTACGAGAACGACTTCCAGTCCCTCGGCGACGCTGCTGCCAACCCCGACCACACCAAGCGTGACACCTTCACCTTTGGCGCCGGCCGTCGCATCTGCCCTGGTATCCACGTCGCTGAGCGCAGCTTGTTCCTTGGCGTTTCTCGCATGCTCTGGGGCTTCAACGTCACTCCCGCTCTTGATTCCAACGGCAAGCCCATCCTTCCTGATCCGGAGAAGCTCACCCAGGGTTTCGTCTGCCAGCCCGAGGAGTTCCCTTGCACCATTACCCCCCGCTCCGAGGCCCGCAAGCAGATCATGATTGACGAGTGGAAGGCTGCCGAGGCCGAGTGCCTTGACCCTGTCACCAAGCAGTGGAAGACCTCTCCTCTTGGCTCTGCCAAGTCTCGCAAGGCATAAATGTGTCTTAAGAGTTGATTTCATCTAATGAGCCTTTTTTTTTTTTTTTGCGAGGTGGGGGGCGGGGGAGGTTTGTCTTTTTCTCTTGTTTATTTTCACTTGTATATATGTATTTATATATGGGATACCACTCTGGGATTGAGTGTATGGGATCGTCATCGTCATCATCATTATCAACAGGACTGTTGAATGGTTTTTGTATTTTTTTGGGGGGGTTTTGGTTGCGGAAAGGCTTTTTACTTTTTGGAAAATATTTAGGAAAGGATTCAATGAGCCACGCACGGTGTAGGTGTTTGGTAGCCAGTCAGTTTGTCACATATTTAGGTATGGGGGCGTCGAATGAAGCTTTTTGGTCACAATTTTTGGTTCCCATTTGGATCTGTGACTTTCTTTCTTTTCTTTTTGGTCTCTTGTTTGGAACCGCTTCATAAATCTTGGTCAAGACATTTTGGCACAAATCTTTTGGTCACAAGAGGTTGGGTAGGTATTGCCTCATCATTTCACACCCTGCGCGAGCCAGCTTCCAAGTTGGCACAGCCCTTGGAATTGCCACAGAAATGGTCACTTGACTTGGCGTCATTTCGTTGGGCCATAACCAAGTCGAGCTCGGATGGCAGTGTCACAAGGCAACTGGTGACTTGAAGATTTGGGCTCTCCCACATTGGTCCCGACGATTCCATGGCGGCACGTACATGTCAAAAGTTTCCACACTTTCTCTTTTACCCCGGCTCTTCGTCTCGATTCAGGCCTCTACACTAGTCTATTCTCCACCGTGCCCTAAACCAATTTAGCTCACGAAATGACGTAAAGCCCCGTCCGTCTTTCTGTTCTCTCCATCGGTAATTGCAACCGACCGATTGGCCAGAGGTTGAGCAGCTCCACCCAGTTTCCTTCGGCTTTTGTGAGATTTCGTGGAGTAGTGTATATATACTACATACACACATACGCAAGTTATATTTCTTTTAAAAAAAATTTAATTTTCTTACGCTCCCTTGTCGGGGCCGTTAAGATTTTGGGAATTTTAATTGCCTCCCCCCGGAAATTTTTGGGTCGAGCGGGGATTATGCTTGATGTCTAAAACATGTGTTCAGCCCACATGTGTCTGATTTGAATTTGATATCAAGTTTTTTTGCCACATGTGGTGCTTAATGTTTCTTTCCCAGCTGAGACATGCATGAAGGGGGGAAGGGTCGTATTTGGGCTTGCTGTCAAATGATGGACGTGCGCACTTTAACCTTCCCGTCGGGTTTCTCCACATGCATCCCTTTTTTTCCTTTTCTTTCTCGGAGCTAACCCGACGTCGCTCCCGCGGCTGTAACGTCAGTGCACGCCAAAAGAAGATACGGCCAAAAAGAGACGGCGTTCGGCCCAAGACCGGACTTTGCGACTCTGATGCTTGCAGGAGATGCCAATAATGGAGACCCCGTGGGGTAGTTAGTACACAGTCAACAGATCCCGTTCCAAGTCCCGGGTTTCTGCTTGCTTACCGCTAGTAGACGGAAAAAGCCAAGCCCGGACCGAAGCGAAGAGAGAGAAAGAGATTTTTTTTTTAATATCACTCTTTTTTCTCTTTTTCCCTCCCCCACCACCACTCCGCACCGACAACAAACTGGTGGCTGCCCGATCCCAGGAACCGAACTCGACAGCAAAAGAAGGCACAGAATTCCAGACAATGCCGATACCCCACAGCGTGCCAAGCTGATGGTACGGGACTCCCTGTCGACAAACCGGAGATGGAACACGGGAGGGGATTGATGAGGGGGATTGGGGCTGAGGGGGAGGCGAGGGTGAGGATTGATGCGGGGGAAGGGAAGGAAAGAGGAATTATCCACCGCTCTCGATAATCTGCTCCCCTCCCAGTCTCGCGGTCTGTCTCTGCGGGTTTCTCAGATCAGATACTCAAAGACACCCTCCCAACAACCCACACATACAACACCATCAAAATGTCCCGCACAACCACCGCCCTCGTTGCCCCAGAACTCAACGGCAAGTTCGTCCTCCGGGACGTCTACCTCTCCGAGATCCAGCCCGACGAAGTCCTCGTCGAGATCCAGGCCTCGGGTCTCTGCCACACCGATCTCTCGTGCGCAGTCGGCATCCTCCCATGCAGACCAAACGCGGTCCTGGGCCATGAGGGTACGTCTCTCTTCCTCTCCCTCTGACGCCTTCCTTTCTTACCGTTTTTCTTTTCCTCTAGGCGGCGGCGTGGTCGTATCAACCGGCTCGGCCGTATCCCACGTCCAACCGGGCGACAAAGTCCTCCTCTCCTTCACCCACTGCGAGACCTGCCCGGCGTGCAAGTCGGGCCACCCGGCCTACTGCCACACCTTCAACGACCGCAACTTTGGGGGCTCCCGCCCCGACGGCTCCTCAGCCATGCTCACGGCGCCCGGAGGCGAACCGGTCTACTCCACCTTCTTCGGCCAGAGCTCCTTTGCGAGACACACCCTCGTCCACCGCTCCAGCGTCGTCAAGGTGCCCGGGTCGACCGATCTGGCGCTCTACGCCCCGCTCGGATGCGGAATGCAGACCGGCGCCGGCGCGGTGCTCAACAGCCTAGACGTCAAGGAGGGAAGCACGGTCGCCGTCTTTGGTGTTGGTTCGGTCGGCATGGCGGCCGTCATGGCCGCCGCCAAGATCAGAAAAGCGAGAATCGTGATTGCTGTTGATTTGCAGGAGTCGCGACTGGAGCTGGCCAGGGAGCTCGGCGCCACGCACGGGGTTTTGGGGGACAAAGAAAACGTGGTGGAGAGGATCAGGGAGATTTGTGGGAGCAACGGGTGCGATTACGCTGTTGATGCCACTGGCGTTCCGGCTGTCATCAGGACCATGATTGACAGCTTGGGGACCAAAGGGCGGGCGAGCACCGTTGGCGCGCCCGGACCGGGCAAGAGCGTCGCGGTTGACGTGATGGATCATTTGACTTTTGGAAAGGAGTATGTGGGCTGCTGCGAGGGCGACAGTTTGCCGAGCGAGGTCAGTTTACCTAGGGTTAAAAAGGAGAGATTACATGTGTGCTGACCAGGTGTTTACAGTTCGTGCCGTACCTCATCGAGGCGCATCAGAAGGGCCTGTTCCCCTTGGACAGGTTCATCAAGTATTACGACTTTACGGATTACGAGCAGGCCATTGAGGACAGCAAGACGGGAAAGGCCATCAAGGCTGTGCTCAAATGGTGATGATAAGGGATATAAAATGATATAATGACAGACATGAATAATTACTTGTGCTTTTCCAATTCCAACTCTTTTGTGTGGCGAAGATGGGGAGATGTGGTGATGATGTCGTTGTTCTTGGCCCCGGCAAAGACGGCAGTGGTTTTTGGTGTCGTTTGCCTTTTCGTCGCGTTGCATCACGGCTCCGAAACGGGATAAACGCCACCACACATGAGGAGCCGCACTTGGCTGATATCATTCGTCGATGACGCTCGAGATGGTGATTGGCCAATTCAGTTCACTTTCATCCATTCGTGCCATTCATCAACCAACGAGTGGGGCAAATGCACCACCGCCTCCTCAGGAGCAAGCAGGCTGTTTGCGAGGCAGAGTGTGAGAGACAACAAGTAAAGAATAAACGGTCTGCTTTATAAAGGACGTTTCAATCCAGCCCAGCTGATTTTGTCTCTACACCCGAAGTAGGTCTTGTACTTGACTTGGTAATATCACACAACGCTAAACACCAACTGCATTTCACACACTTGCGCACAAGTCACAACCAGCCACAATGTCTCCACTCCCACCACAACCACCACTTTCACTTTCGCTTTCACTTTCACTTGCACATGCTTCTTCCGGGGGCATCCCTCTCGAACCCCGCGCCACAGACCCCTCGTACCGCTCAACGCCAGCCTACCGCCGTCGATTCGCAATCATCGCGCCGGCGGTTCTCGTACCTGGTCTCTTCCTGATCATCTTTCTCGTGTGGAGGCGACAGAGAAGGCTGAAAAAACACAGGCTGAGGCAGGAGCAAGAGAAGCAGGAGAGGGATATGACGTTTGCGAGGTTGCAGCGCGAGGTTGACCAGTTCGAGGCGAGACAGCAACCACAACAACCTTACTATGCGAATGGAGGTGGTGTAACAGGCGGAACTGGCCCAGCCGGCGTTGCAGAACCACCGCCGGCTTATTCAAGGAATGGAGGAGACCCCGTTGTGCAGCAGACTTCGAGGGGATGGTATACATGAGAATGAGAATGAGGTGTGGGGTGGGATCGTGTGGTTGGTTTATTTTTCGACCAACATGCCACATGCTGCGTTTCTACCTTGGCGGCGGAAGGGAAGGGCAGTTTCGCGAGGCAGAAAACAGAAACAAACAATCGAACCACACCACCTCAACAAACAGTCTGTCTGTCTGAAGGTTCAAAACAGTGCTCCAGGTCCTTATTTCAGTTTATCCAACCCAACCCCAATGTTCTTTTTTTTTAGAAATCTTTTTTTTTATCAACTCATTATTCTGACGCAACATCACAACACAACAACCAAAACACCACTGTACAAACAAAAAACATACACATACCTACAACATGCCCCCACAACTCCTGGAACCCCTTGAACCCCGCCGCTACGGAATAGGCGACAACAGCTCCGGTCTCCCCACCCATAAAAAAGTAATAATCATCATCTGCGCCATCCTCTTCCCCGCCTGGATTTTTTTCATGTGGTACGTCTGTCTGCTCTACAACAGACGCAAGCAGGAAGAAGCCAAAGAAAAAGCGAGGGAGGCGCTAGATCAGCGGGACAGGGACGCGGCGCTGCAGAGACGGAGACGGGAGAGGGCGACGGCGGCGAGGGGTGATGCCGGTGGGATGGAGATGGAGGCGCCGCCGCCGCCCAAGTATGAGGAGGCGGCCGGGCAGGAACCAGCTGCACGGAGGTAAGGGGTTGAGGTTACAGTGTGGAAGGGGGTCTTTGATGATACGAATTTCTCGATTTGGGGGACTGCAGCGGGGAATTGGCAAGTGGGATTTTATTTTTGAGAGGGAGAGTATTGTGAACAGGCAGCAACAGATGATAGCCGTGATTTTTGAATCAAATGAATACATTATTTTATATAACACCTAAGTTTATCTTTTGAGTTGCATCAATTATATATACAATTCCAAGAAAGCTGTGCTAGAATCCACCTCCTGTTCCGTGTCGCACGGACCACCACCACCAAACAAAGCAGTCACCGTGAATGGTCGGTCGGTCGGTCGCCCACATCTTCCTGCACTCATAACTGCTGTTTGACAAATTCCGTCATGAATTAAAAATGGCACTGACTTGAAGAGGGGCTCATGAAGTGCAAGAGATGCGGGCACAAAATGACCAAAAAATATTGCCGACAATCGGAATCGAACCGAGGACCTTGGCATGCTCTTGAAATACAAGTGCCACGCTATACCACTAAGCCATGCCGGCGGGTGTGCTGGTTCAGCTGATATTTGTGGTGCCGGTAATTGACCTCATGTTTGGTTCGCGATCAGTGCCCACTGGCGGCCCGACGGTCGAATCCGAGTCGGCGAGTATTTGCAGGAGCAAGTAATTGTTGAAATCAGGACATAATCTATCGAGGGCTAATATTCCAAGGTTAGTAAAGAAAGATATCTAGATATAGATTATTGAGCGAAGCGAGGCCGGGGGTTTGGGGGCTTGCCCCCATCAATATAGTGAAGAAAAAAGAAAAAGGATTTATGGTGGTGGTAGGCTTTGTTGTATGTCTTGTTACGAGTCCTTGAGAAAAGAAAAAGGTATTAAATCCAGTCAAGCTCAGCTTGTAGTCCCAACTCCCTCCCACTCGGCAACGATGACCCAAAGGCGAGTAGACCCCGGCATCGGTTTCGCCTCTTTAAATCGAAACCTCGAATCAGCCGCCTCGAGAAGGCTCACCCAGTCCCCAATCTCCCTGTCGCCCGCGTTCTGCAGCACAACCTGAGTCAGATCACTGATCCTCGCCCGCAGCTCCACCGGCTTCGACATGCTCCCAGCCTCAGGCACAACCACGTCGTTGATCACCACCTTGGCGCCCCGCTTCAACCCCGGAATCAGATTCCTCAGAATCCTCACGGCGTACCCGTCCGACCAGTTGTGCAACACAGCCCTCAGAAAGTAAACATCAGCCCCGCGGACGGGCTGCGGCGTGAAGAAGTCATGCGTCATAAACGACACCCGGTCCGCCACCTCGCTCGGCTTCCTCGCATCGGCGTCCCTAACGACCGGCTCGTCCAGATCCTGCACCACAAACTCCAGCCCGGGAAACCTCCTGGCCAGCTCAATGCACACCAGCCCGTGAGACCCGCCCACGTCAACCACTTTCCCCCCCGGCCGGGGCAACGAATCCCAAGGGAACGCGTCCACCACCAGCTCCGGCCCCAGCTCCGGTCTCCGCGTGACGAAGCGCATCACGGCAGCGAACCTTCTCAGCCGCTCCGGATGCTCCGACATGAACCCAAAGAAAGACTTGCCGGTGTTATTCGCCAGGGAAAACCCCGTTTCGTTGGGTTCTCCGGAGGCAGGGAACCTCTCCATGGCGTCGGGGGCGTGGTACGCCGCGTTCCAGAGCTCGTGCGTGGCGTGTTCTACCCAGGCGTGCAGAGCTTCATCCTCAGCCAGCAGTTTGGAAGCAGCCGAGTGAGCGACGACGCCCGGACGCGGCTCGGAGAATAAGTCGTGCGCGGAAATGGCGTGCCGGATGAGCTTGCGGATGTGTGTCTCGCCGAGGCCGGAGTAGGCCGCGAGGGCGCCGAAGGTGGTTTCGGACCCGACGGGGAAGGCGTGCGCGAGGCGGAACCGGGTGATTGCTTTGGGGCTGGTCATGTCAAGGGCTTGGTAGGTGGTCATTATGTGCTCGCGGGGGCCGAGGACGAGGTTGCGGAGCTCGAGGGTGTCGTCGATTATGCATTGCCGGGCGAGGACGATTTCCGCGGGCGTGTTAGGCGGGAGGAGGTTGACGGGGGCGGTGATGTCCAAGGATGGCGGTGGGAGGTTGTGGGTGGTGAGGTAGGTGTTTAGTTTAGTCGTGTTGGAGGCGATTCGAGTTGAAAGGTCTGTGATGGAGGCCATAATGATGGTGTTGGAGTCGCCGTGATCTCGGTGATAAGCTGTCACCATGCGGGGTGATTAACACGGGATATATACCACTTGCTGCCGCAGTCGGAGAGAGCCTCGGATGTTTAGCGGGGTAAGTCCGCTCCTTCATCACGGCAGTTCCCCGTCCTCGCCTTCGCCTTCATCTCCGTCATCGTGGTGAACTTTTAGAAAGCAGAATCTGTTTGGAGATTTGGTCTGGGTTGTTATTTTGGGCTGGATCGATAAGGGGCTTTTTGATGCTTTCGCTACGGTTGCTTGCCGAGGATTCTTCAGTGAACGAGCGGTGGTCGTCACCATCCAAGATAGGTGAAGCTGAGAGGTATAGATTCTTCTGTGAGCGAATGATGGGTTCCAGATGATCGCAGACTTCTTGTGGGACTCTGATGAAGTGAAGATGCTTAGTGTCGATGGGTACTCTCGCCGATTTTGCTGTTGACTCAAGAGTCACTAAGACGAGAGGGCCGATGAGCTTGACTGCTCCTGATTAGCTGTTGCTAATAAAAAGAAGATCATACCCTTTAGAGCTTCAGTAAAATCATTGCCCCTCTTCTTCTCAAATACACTCACTTAAATCAGTATACAAGAATAGAATCCAAATACCTCTTCCTCCTCCTTAGAAAATATTGTTGCAAATATATACACAGGTATACTAACAATCGCTCAAGGTCCTTCCATCTCAACTAATATCGCATTCTTGGCTAGCGGCCTTTTGATGACTGGTGTCAGGATCCGTGGAGGCGCGGAGGGATGCCTTCAATCTAAGGCCTGTCCTTCTCGTTGAGATGCGCGCGGGTACAGGAGATGGCAGTGGTAACTTGAATCTTGCTGTCAGATGGTCTTGGATGGAGCAAATACCTTGAACGGAACCGATCTTTTCGTTTATAGAGACACTACTCGCGTTGGTACCCGCGATGGTAGTGTTGATTTTGCCTTTCGTCTCATGAGCGATGCTGATGAGATTCACGTAAAAAGGTCGAGAAAATTCGATTGCTGCTGCTGGCAGGAAATCAAAGCTCCCCTCCTTAAAACCTCAGACCACTTATTTACCTCCATCCTTCCTTTTCCTTCCATCTTTCCCTCCACGTCGCGTGCGTGACCCACGCGCGTCTCTGCGTCGACACAACATGCTCCATCGCTTTTTACAGTAGACGCGTCCCTGAAAGTTCGAACCACCAGGAGCACTGTCAACGAGAGAATTCAGTGGGTGTATTGATGCCGGGGAGCCTACGTCTATTCCAACGAGGTGAACAGGTCCTTCAGAGAATTTCGAAGTTCAAAGGTCGATTCCCACTAGATATTTCGACATGTCAGCCACCTAATCCGTTCCGTCCTTGGTTTTGCAGAACAGCACTCACATCAATATTATCCCGAATGACAACAAAATGATTTCCAGCCACACGTCTAATCTGCATCTTCCCCTCGTCCAAAAGCTTGTCCCACCCGTTCGGTCCGAACCCGTCCATCTTTCCCTCCGGGCACAGGAGCCGGTTGCCTGGCACCGACTCGGTGCTGCCGACGGAAACTGAGCAATCCGCGTGCAAGTTGTTCCAGAATTGAACGTCGGGAACCGAGTCGTCTTCACACCAGATGATCCACACTTTGGGGCACTTATCAGTCGCGATAGGCTCGGCAACGTATTCATGAACGGCTGCGATGGAAGCAGCCACATGTAATTGCGCGTACCCCTCCCTGATAAGCACCCGGGAGGTTGGGTGCCATTCTACGTATTTCGAGGAGAGGTCTGCAACGAAATTTGACGGGAGCCGCCGCTGAGATTTGGTAACAGTACCAGGGCAGAGGTCATCGATAACAATCAAGAGCTCAACTTCCTCGCCGCGCTCGATAATTTGACGAGCCATTTCGTAGGCGACGATTCCACCAGTGGACCATCCGGCGAGAGAGTACGGCCCAACCGGCTGACGTCGCTTCATCTCTTCGACGAGTCTCGATGACAACTCCTTGATGCCGCAGTCGTATTCTACCGGCACCTTTCTAAATGGTGACATGAGTCCCCAGAGTGCCCAGTGGTCTGGCATCGTAGAGAGGAGGACTGAATAGCGTGACGAGCCTGCAGCGTCAGGCGCCATGAATAGGTTTCTGGTTGCGGTGGCATCGCTGCCGGCGAGCAGCACCGACGAGGCCTTGCGCCATGCTTTGATGCCAGCTACCAGGGTGGATTCGGGTGTCGGGTCCGTTGCTGGTGAAGCACGTCCGGACGGGGAGAGCGAGCGCCGCGAGGCCAAGTATCTCTGCAGCCGCGACCGAAAATCCCCAACCGTCTTGCATTCTCCAATCCCTCCAAACCCCGACAACCCAAGTTCCTCATAAATACGTCCGCCGATGGTCAGAGTAAGGAGGGAGTCCACGCCAATGTCGTCGAGCAGCAACTGGTCGCCCAAACTCTCCACTTTGATGCCCGTCTCGCTGGCAAGAATATGAATTCCCCGAGATACGATATCAAGAGGCTGTGAGGCGCTTGACAGCGAGGCGTTGGCAGGGCTTGGCGCAGCTCTCGACATTCCTCCTGCGGCATTCCTAGCTACCACGATGCTCATCGGGCTCCCCTCCCTCGTGTTGAAGATCCAGGTGGGAGGTCGCCGGCAGATAAAGATTGGACGTCCTTCCGAGTCCCTGTCGAAGAAGATGAGACTGAGGCTGATCTTTTGCGCAGCATGTCCGGGCGCACGGGAACTGGCGGTGCACTTGAGCAGCGCCTCGACCAGAGTCCCCGGACTCCACTGATCCGCGTTCAAAGTTGTGGTGACGGGTAGTTTGATGCTCAATCCTAAATTTGTCATGAAAAATGACGACCAGGCGGCGGAGCCGGATGCTTCTCGCCGCAGCTGTTCAACGTGTTCCGAGTTGTCAAAGTCGCCCGGTGATTCTGCCAGCAGACGATACGAAGTGATGTCTGTCCGGTACCATGCGAGAATCGTCTGGTCGGGGTTTTCTTTCATGATCTCGGACTGAAGCCTCGCAAAAGCCTTGCTCGCCCCTTCCCCGTACAAAATAGGCATGCTGATGTCGAACAAGCCCAAAAGGCAGTAGGCCCGATCCTCCGCCCTGGTCGTTTGCCGTCGGGAAGCCCAGTACATGCGCTGCGCAACGCACGCTTGGCTCAGCGCTGCCGTTCCCTGCAAGTACTTGGTCGGAATTCTCGTTATTGCTGAAACCTGACGGGTAAGATCGAGCAGCCTGCCATCTTGCGAATCTGCCATGCCGTTCAGCTTCCGTATGTGGCCAAACGGAAACCAGAAATGATCAAAAAAGACTACATGCTGCGGCGCCAAAAGTTCCTGCAAGGTCCAGCCCCTCATAAACCATCGGCTGCCTCTCAACCTCCAGGAATAGTCGTCGTTGTCATTCGGATCCCCAAAAAGATCGTCCAAAAAGACGTAACATCGAGCCGATCGCTCGTACCAATGAAACATGGAGTTGATTGCTTCCGACAGCTCGGCGCTGCTGCTCTTGTTGATGCAACAGGAATCGACCCACGCCCACGAGTATCCGTCGCGCTTTGCCTGGCGGCAGCACCTTTCCACCTTGGAGAATCCCAAAGTCTTCCTGGCGGCCTTCCGGCCCTTGGGCGATTTCAAGTCCTGAAAAGTGACTTCCTCCAAACCCCACACGTGCGAGAGGATGGCGTACGGGGGGGTTCGGTCGCCATGGAACTCGCAAAGATCCAGCGTGTTGACGTCGAGAAGCCACATCTTGATCGGTATGGTGATGATGATGGAAGGAGGATACGACGTTTGTCGTTTTCTCTTGGATTCTGAAGAGGGGGCGACCATCAGCGCCTGCTGCGGGCGCTCGGCACAGTGACTGAGCCACGCACCTCTCAGGGTGATTGGTTACACAGGAGGAAAACGGCTCGTTGTGGGGTTTGATTATTCTAGCGAAGCAATGCAACGGAGCGTCGATGAAAACAAATAAAGAACGAAATGGCAAAACAACTCTGCCAAAACGAGGTCGCAAACAAATTTCAATCCAGGATTCTCTGGTCGCCCCAAATCCGCCGCCCAAACTTGCTCCCTCCTCCCAAACCGACTACTCCGATCCTACAGCGCCGTCCTTGTATCCAGTACCTGTGGCCCGAACCACCGGCGTTGGGGCCGCGCGGCCTTCCGTTCGACTGGATGAGCAACCTTTCGGGGCATGCGTACAGCACACCGGCGTGGGCGAGCCATGATATGACCACATCGGTGTCGTGCTTGTATTGTGCTGGTGGTAATTTCTGATGAAATGTGATAGCAACGGCATGATGGAATTGAATATGAGGTTTGTTGAAGTTGGAAAGGTGGGGTTGACCAGTCGAGGTGAAATGCTGAACGAAGCTTGCTTGACGAAATCATGGTGTTGATTAATACCAGTATCTTGAATCTCCTCGCCAATCATCACTGCATTCAATCTGAGACATGATTCGTGGCGGTTTTATGAACTTTTCATGTACACGTACACATACCCAAACTACATCACAAAAAAAGCGGCAGCAATGAGGCAAAGATGATCTTGGCAAGAAAAAAGAACACATGCATTCCATTCCATGTCTTGCATGCAATACTATCCCACCCTTACGACTTGTGCAACGGATCCTCCATATACAAATCAGCATGCACGCTCTCCTCGCTGTCCGTCGGCTTCGTGTAGTCATGCGCCCCTCCCTCGTTCAACAAGATGGTATGATGCATTCCCATCGGCAGCGGATCCCTCTCCCCTCTGTCGGCCGCCACGTTCGCCTCGCTTTGCGTCGGGTTGAGCTTCACCTCGCTGCCAAAGACTTGATCATCCTCGAACTCGTAGTCCGATCCGGGCGTCTGGCCGTGGTAGATCACTGTGCTGTAAAAAGAGCGAGAGCGCTCATCGACGACTGAGGCAGCCGAGGGTGGGAAGTGGCGGCATGATTGAGCTGAGGTCTGGGATGTGTGCGTGGATGGGGGAGAGCCAAAGATGGAACTGTTGGTGGTGAATTCGTTGTGCTGCTGCTGCTGATGCTGTTGTTGCTTGGAGGCTGAGGGAGACTGACGTCGAGCGTTTATGGGTTTGCAGGGTCGAGATGCAAAGCATCTGACACCAAGAGACGAGGCCCTGGAGAGGGAATGGGCTCTGAGGATTGGTCGCATCATGGCTGGTCTTTTTGATCAATATCTGGAAAATATCCTTCTGTCTGGGCGATGAGGTGGCCCCCGAAACAACAAGTATAAAAGGGGAAAATGCCTTTATTTTTCTGATGTGATTCACACCATGTTGCCAATAATCATCATGGTGACATGATGGCTGCGAAAATCAGGCCAAACCTTTCGTCAGCTCAACGTCACGGGGAGATGCACCCCGCACATGGGAGGTCCCGGTCTAGGACAGCATATGCCCGCCCGCAGGTTGGACAGGCTTTTATACATGTGCTGATCGGTGAAAAAAGAAGATGGCAAAACTCTTGACGAGCCGTGGCTGTCGGGAGTTGTCGGTTGGACCCCGCATCTGGTTGTCGGCATTGATATCCATTGGTATCAGACCATGCGGGGGCTCCATGCTGCGGGATGAAGTCCCCCTTTTCATAGTTGTTGACTGAGAATCCCCGGGTTGAAGTTATTCTCAGTCGACTCGGCACCCGACCCTTTCATCCAGCCACGCTCGAATCCGGGGTTCATCAGAGAAGTAAGATAATTACACTATGCATTGATTGTTTAAAATCCCGATCGGCAGTCCATCCATTCCTCCATTCCCAACGGCCTCGCTTGAAACCGCCTTCCTAATGATGCACAACCACCCGAACCGTTGTGTAATGTCCCACACGGGTGTGTTTATCACTCACCGTCACACCGTTGGCGTAAGCGTCCTTTGATCTTTTGATCGTCAGGGGTCGGAAAATGCGGGCCTGGCCACCGCCCTGGGAAAGGATCGGCGGGAAACACCCCTGAGACCCTCACGGCGATCTCCTCGAGGGAAGGAGTGGAAGGGTACCGCCAGGGACATGAAACGTGGTGCAACCTTCGACCCCCGCCAAAATGAAGTCATTCCGAGGGATTTCAAGAGACACTAGCGCCCGTTTGCTCGGTTGCGCCACCGTAGGGCAGATCGCATGCCAATTCGGGAGATTGCCGGTAGTGCGAGGGAGATTCCCATGGACCACGTAAAATGGTCTCTGTGTCCGTCTGATTCGAGCAGTTGTTTCTCCTCTTGGGGTGAATTATCATCCACCATCAGCCATCAGCATCATGTCGGTAACAGTCCTCACAGGGCAAGCGCCCATCAATCTCGGGCCTCTCACAACCACGTTCACCCCTCCATCAGCATGTGCCACGGCTGTGGCTGTCCCCAGCAACGGCCTTCTTGGTGGCTTGTTCGGAGGAGGGCCAGGCCATGATATAGCATACCTCGGGCAAGCATGTTCACAGGGAAACCCGGCGGAGGCGGCCTCGTGTTGGCCAGAAACATCAAAAGGCGCACCATCAAAGGAAACCTCCCTAAGGGGGTTCTACTCGCCGGGTCTGCACTGCCCAGCAGGTTATGCAAGAGCCTGCTCAGCAACAGGAGGCAGCGGCGGCAAGTCAGACTGGCCCGTTCAGTTCCGTCTTGTCGCGGGAGAAACGGCAGTTGGTTGCTGTCCAAGGTCCGTCCGAGTCCATCCATCATTTACCTCCGAATCCCATAACTAACTCGTCTTCTCAGCGGCTATGCCTGCGCCAACATTAACGGCCAAACCTGCACACGGGTAGCCACATCCACCGCCGTCCCAGCCATAGTAACCTGCGACGGCAGCAACTTCAAAACCATCGACCCTGAGGCCGTCCCAACAATCACCCTCATGGCGCCCATGATCCAAATAAACTTCCAAAGAACCGACCTCCCCTCATCAACAATCGACCCCTTGGCCTTGGCAACAGGCACACGCACCATCACCGTAGATACAGACTCCAGCCCAACCGACGGCTCAAACCCGGCGGAAGAAACCCTCCAAGTCGACCCCTCCTCCTCCAACAACAAAAACTCGCCATCATTTGTCTTGGACCCAGAGCAAACAATTCCCACGAATCCTTCTAGTAGTGCCTCCACCTCCCAATCCCAAAACCAAGGAGGTCTCCCCTCCAACGTCAAAGTAGGCCTAGGCGTCACAGGCGCCGTCGCGGTGGTTTTAGCCCTGGTATTTGCATTATTCTACTTTTGGCGGAAAAAGAAGAATAAACTGGAGGACAGGGAGATGGTCCAGTTTTACGCAAAGCATGGAAACGGGATGGGAATGGGCGGAAGCGGACAGAACGCGCCAATACCAGGCTGCTACAGGGGTGAGAGGTTGGTGACGCCTACTACTTCTTCGGGGTACATGGACGGGTTTAGGCATTTACCGCCGCCGCCGGGGCCGAGAGAAATGATGATGCCGGCGGATGGATCGTTCCAACGGCCGATGACGCCGCTAAAGGATGGGGTGGGATATTATAGAGGCTTGAGGGTGTAGGAAAGAGACTTGTAATTGGTCATGATCCTAATTAGACGAAGACTGATCTACAACTTCTGATGTGCCAACTTCTGATGCGTGCAATTGGCTAAAGACAAACCCAGTCTACCCTATTATGACATGTCCTTCTTCCGTTTTTACTCATCCAGACGAGAACAATCTGGGGGTATTTTCTCCTTGGCAAATACGCGATGCCGAAGCGCTCCAAAATACCATCAACATCTTGAGTAAGAATCACTGACAGAAGGAATTGACCGGTAGTAGTTGTAATCGAGAGAAACGCCAATCGCTTCCATGGGTCGATTTTTTTTCTTCGTCAAAGTGATCCATCCGAGTCCACGGTACCACCACACACACCACTAGGCATGCCCCTTGGATTTGATGTACACGATGTGCTCTTTAGACCGAAGAATGGTTTGCCAAGAATCAGGCATTCTCTTCAAGTGCTCTAGACGTAACTGGATTGTTGTTGCAGCTGAGTGGATGAACCGGGTTTGCTGAGAGAGGGAGAACCCACCCAACTAATCAAAAGTCAAGTGCACAGACCAAGCACCAAAAGCTCCACCGCGTCATGATCCAACCCAAGCACCCAAGCCAAGCTTCAGTGGACAACGTGGGGCATCCCCCCAACATCCAGCGACTTCAGTGACGTCGTCAATGTCTTGTTTCTACCATTATTTGCTTGAATTCTCAGCAGACCGGCATGAGCTATGTCCACCGAATCAACGCGCCCCCGTCTCCTCCCGCAGAATCGCAAACTCCGACACCTGCGCGGCATCTCGCTCCGAAATCTCACCTTCTCAAGACCGCGCGGCCGAACCATTGACGATGCAGCTCTCAATAAGAGTCCTGCCAAACTCGAGGCGCTTCGAAGCAGCCAACAAATACACCACACCTTGTCGTCAGAAGACCTACGGCCACCGGTCGGCCGAAGGAGAAGCACCAACCTGGCAAACACCAGTCCCTTGACGAGGCAAAAGAAACTCGAGGATACCTTCGACAGCAAGCTCGCCAATGCATTCTTCTCGCTGCACGTGGAAGGAGAGGAGGAGCCGGTTTATATCAGCGAGGACGCGGATAGGGCCACGGTATGATTCTTTCGCAAAGGGCGCTGCTTCTGACGCCGTTGGCTGATTTTGGGTTCAATGTGGACAGAACTTCAACTTTAGTTTCTTCCAACTTTCCGACCTCGCATCGCCCATTACACAAACCCCGCGAGTCACAATAAAAATTTGGACAAAGCGGCAGGATACCTGGGGATTGTTTCTCGTCGATGAGGTCGACTTGCGTGCGCTCAATTGGTTGGGAACTCTGCAGAACGTACACTTCCCACAAAACAGTCTCGTCTTTCACATGATCGACGGCATTTACTCCCTCGAGCTCTCCAACAAGTATCCACCGCCCAAACAGCTACCCCCAACACCAACATCTTCCTACAATGCCCTGATGCGCCTCGCCACGCTTGACAATTCGATCCAAGATGCATTAGCGACGCGCGACGCCCTCACAAAGCAAATCAACCATCTCCTCCCCAAAGCTGCCGAAGATCAAGTCCCCGCCGCCCAAGACTCCCTCGCGCTCACAGAGAAGTACCTCTCCTCCCAGCAGCGCGCCGTCGCTTCGGCCAAAAAGCGCAATGCCGACCTGCGCGCCTCGATCGACGCCCGTCGCGCCGCAATAGCCACGGGGCGGTCTCTCCAGGAAAAGGCAGACGTAGACGTCCAGAATGCGACGGAGAAGCTCGCTCTTTCCAAGTCCCTCCTCTCCAAGACCAAGGAGCAAATACGCGGTCAGCGCCGTCGAATATGCGAAGACCTCGCAGCGATTTACGACATCTCGCCCATCCCTGCTTCCCCGCCTCTCTCCTTCACCATCTGTGGGATTCCTCTCCCAAATACAATCTACGACTCCACGCTCAGAGCTCCCTCGGGAGAAGACGCACTGTCTGCCGCACTCGGCTACGTCGCCCAGCTCGCCGACGCGTTGCAGTACTACCTCTCCGTTCCGTTGCCATACCCGATCAGACCATTTGGCTCCCGATCGACGATACGAGACGAGATTTCGCAGTTACCTGAACCTCAGAGGGATTTCCCCCTGTATGTGCCCCGCGGGGGATCGAGCGCGCAGTATCGGTTCGATTACGGGTGGTTCTTGTTGAACAAGGATATCGAGGCGCTGTGTGCGAGTCAGGGGCTAAGGGTGGTGGATATACGGCATACCCTGCCGAATATGAAGTATCTGCTGTACGTATGCAGCGCAGGGAGCGACGAGCTGCCGGAGAGGAAGAAGGGCGGAGTGAGGGGGCTTTGGGCTGGGAAGCAAGGGAGGGCGACGCATTTGAGTCTTGGTGGGGGAGGATGGGATGATGCCAGCAGCTTCGGCGGGAGTAGGAGGGGGAGTGATGCTAGCAGCGTTGCTGTAGGGCACAGGAGGGGAGAGGAGTTGAGGGGGAAGATTGTAGGAAACGGAAGCAGCAATCTGCAGCTAGAGGATGTGGTTGGCGGGGGTGGGTTGCCGTTTGATGAGGCGGGGACGAAATTGACGTTGAGGACGAAAGGGATGAGGGAGAGTGCTGCGCGATGATTGATGGATTCGTGAAGGGCCACCGCGCGTTACACAGTTGTCATGATTATTTACAGCAAGATACCCTCTAATATTTGTAGCGTTACTGCCCCTTTTCTGTCCGGTCTAGTTGTTCCATCTTCTCTATATCGTGTTTATTTACTCTTCGTGTGCAACTGCGAGGATCTCCTCCTCGGCCAACCGGAAACAATCCAACTTTTTCGACTCGTCCAACAACTCGCTCACCCTCTTTTTGTACTTTTCCTCATCCAGCACGGCCTCCAACGCAACTTTTACTTTTTCCGCATCAGGCCTCACGGCTCCCAGATTGACCCCTATCCCTGACCAAGCGATCCTCTTGGCGTTGTCGGCTTTGTCCTGCCCCTCCCCGGTGACGACCATGGGCACGCCGTGCGCTATCCCGTGCTGGACGGCTCCGTACCCGCCGTTGTGCACCCACGCGCTCGCGTACGGCAGGATGGCATCGTAGTGCAAGTAATCCGTCACTCTCACATTTTTGGGGGCTGTATTGAAATCTCTGGGCAGCGTGGCGCCCTTCCTGCCCAAAATCGCCACTACCAAAACGTCCTCGGTGCGCGAAGCCATGGCGGATACGGTGGGGATTATGAGATCGCGAGGGTCGACCTCTACCGTCCCCTGGGCTACCACTACTATTTTTTTCGTTCTGGCGGCGGCAGAGGATGTGACCTCCCTCCACCAGCTAGGCAGATTCGCCCATCCGGTTGCGGGAGGCTCCGCAGCGGGGGGCAAGACGCCTACGAACCTAAAGTTTGGCGGGAACCCTTCCTCACGGGGGTAAAAGAAGGAGGGGACGCCGAGCTGGAGGATCCTGGAGTGTCCGTCGCGGACGTGGGGAAGGGTGTAGTTGGCGCCGCTCAAAAACGGCCCGGTCCGGCCGAGTCCGAACTGCGCTCCGGCCTGCATCAGCTTCTCGTCCATCAGCTCCGACAGGTGCGCCGTCCGTTCCTCCCAGTCGGACCACTGCTTTGCTGCTTGGGCTGTCTGCTGAGCCCGGTCGGGCAGGAAGGGCAAGGAATCGGCAAAGCCGGGACCAATTTCGGGAGAGCGGATAAAAGGCACCATTATTGACAGCGCGATTGTTTTGATTCGGTTTGGGAGGTCAGCTCCCGAGCCGCCGCCGCCGCCTGCGTTGAGGAAGTAAGGGAGGATGCCCAAGAACATTGCCTCGCAGACCACGAGGAATCGTCTCGCGGAAAAAAGTGGGACGGCGTCTTGGATGTGGGTTACGGCCGCCGTGAAGGAGCGGAATTCGTCCGGGATGGTGTCGATCCAGAGGTGGCGGAAGTCTTGCAGGGCGCGGGTTTGCCAGTCCGTGGGAGAGGTTGACGTTGAAGAAGGGGTGTAGTAGGTTAGGTCGTTGATGTCTGCCGAGCCTAACAGGGGGATGAACGTGCAGCCGGCGGATTTGATGCGGGATTCGTGCGAGGTCGGACCTAGGAAGTAGACGTCGTGGCCGAGGGAGGAGAAGTGAGAGGCTATGCGGAGGGTTGGGGTTATGTGCCCGGTGAGGGGGTGGGCCATGAATAAGAGGACGAGCTGGGGGTCGGGGGCGGTCATCTTTGTGGCGTTTATGGAGCGGTTTGAAAATAATGGGTTTTCAACTGAAGGTGTTGATTCTTGTGGTGGTGGTGGTGTAAGACAGGGAGGGGTTGGGTTGAAGACGGCACAAAAGTGGAGCTCCTCCGGGTATCGGAAGGCCGGACGTTCGGAGCGGGGTCGGGGCCGAAAAGACAAGTCGGGCTTCAGTGCCGGGTGGACATGTCAAAAAGGACAAGATTTTGAAATAAAACTCAAATTTCAGTGGAGGATTTCATCTTGAAATTCTTTGGCAAGAAGCATATGCACCGTACCTTGGGTATTCTAACTCCCTTAGTATTATGAGTAAAAACTTGATGACTTGAGTGTCTTTGACTGCATCAAACAGCCTCAAACTACTTGGTTCTTGTTTGTCCCCTGTTTCGCCCATGGCCTTGTAGCTTAAGAGACCAGACGCCACAGAAGCAAAATATATGTATTTGAACTTGTAAATTTGCAAAGTTTGCCCTAGTTGCTGTGCTGTTCTTCTGCATCAACATAATAAAACGGAAAATATGGGACTCGGGTCCCTGGCGGCTGCCTTACCGTCAAAGCCAGGACCTACCGGCAGAGGTGCTAATGAAATGGAAGTTTGATAAATTTTATACCTTACTGGTAGAAAACAGATAGGGAACCGCCAGTTCTTACAGGTAGCCCCAGTCCCATCACTCATTAGAAACCACTTTGTGCGGGCGTAGGCTTTTGCTCCGAGAGCACCAAAATAAAATTAATTCAAATTAAAAAAGAAAAAGAAAAGGAAAAAAAAAAGAAAGAAAGAAAAAAGAAAAAAGAAAACACGGAATTTTAGGTAGGTACGTGATCTATATGGCAGCTGTTCAACCTTGCTACCTATTCTTTCCAGGTAATTTTCGAAAAAGTCCATCTCCTGTAAAATTAATTCGATTGTGTGCCCTCCTTGTAACATTCTTACACGCGCACGCACCTCTTAATCCGATTACATCTTCCAAATTTCCCATACACCCAAAAGATTGATCAAGATGTGATATTTACCGCCATGTTAAACCACAATATGTACGAAGTCTTCAGGTAACAAAGACTCTGCTTTACCGGTTGATGACGGCCTGACCACACACCCCGAGAGCCTCGCGCCGCTTCCATACCTGTATGTGTCTTTGTCTTTGATAAACTCAAAGAGCCGGAGCGGGGATAAATCCCTGTTCAATCAGGATATCTATCGACCTTGTCAGAACTCATTGAATGCAGGTGCTCAACTAAATGTAGAGATTGAGGTGCTTACCCCTGGTTCGATATCGGAACTCAAACGTCGCTAAAGGCTGTTTGCCTGCAGGCGGTATATCCATTGGCATTTTGAGGTTGACTGCAATAGTGTGAAAGATAGCTGTAGAAGGTTGCTCGTCGGCCCAGACGCCAAATCCCTTGGTAGAAGGTTGACCGTTCCAGAGGACACCGAGGCCGTATCTCTCTGCGTTTTTGAACTCGTAGACCTTGACTATGAGAGTGCCAATTTCACTCAAGTCTCTACCTCTCCACTTTTTATTTCGCTCTGTGGGAACAAGAACATCATCTTTCGCTGCTGATGATCGAAGCGTGATTGTTAGTACATATGCGCACCGCCGCTGGTGAATGGCATCATCATCTTGGTCGATTATTAAGGATGTGATGCGATGTAGTCAGGTCAACACTCACCGGCTGGATTACAAGGATCATAAATGCAGACGAGCTGCCGGGTCTCGAACTCGCCAACATGGTTTTGAACGTAGAGGTGATTCCATTCAAACTCCCACTCCGAGGTATCATTTATTGTTTTGGAATGAACCAGACCGGTTCTCATGCCGTCGAACGACAGCTCGCAAGAAATACGATCGCCGTCATTGCATTTAAAACCGGCGGTCTGCCTGATGCGAACTGTCCACTCCGTACCGGGTGTCCCCTCGATAAATTTGGTTGTTGACTTCGCCTGGAGGGAAGCGCTGCGGGTCTGGCGACGCTCTAAGCCCTCTTCGGTACGGCCGTCAACCGCCACGGTTATGCTAGAATCGCTGTATTCTGGTACCGGAATACCAGCGACCTGAACAGCCACTTCGAGACCTGGAACTGTATCCAGAATAGCCATCGTGCTCGTGTACGCAGAAAAAGGGAACGTGGTGAGTTTATTTGTGAAGAACTTCAATTTCAGGTTCAGTTCAAGGGGAAAATTTTCAGACTTGAAAGAGAAAAAGCAGTTGAAGGAAAGCAAAGCAATAAATATTGATAGACATCGGTTCTTCACACGACGACGCAACGTCAATCTATATTGTCACAAAAAATGAAAACAGTCATTCCAGTCATCGTTCTGGTCGGCTGTCATAATTCTCACTTTCCCTTGCTTACATATTCACGCATTTCTGACTGCAGCAATTCTAGTCATCATCTTTCACTTTTCGTCAAATTGATTTCAAGCTTCCCGTTCTCTCCTGACCACCAGGTGTTGTGTTGCCGAGCCAGGGATCAAGAAGGCTTCGTCCGAAATGGCAAGTTGTGGAACATGGAACCGCCTGTTGGAGAGGTTTTGGCTCGACGCGATATCAGGTTGCCATTCTCATCTGTCTCCGTTGCAGATGTTAGAAATTTAAAGGGCATATCGTTTCGAGTAATGAATTATCAGTACAACCCGGTCCGGTTCTGTTACTCGCCCATCGAACGGTATTGAAACTCGAAGACGGCAAACGGCCGCACCTGGAGGTCTTGATACAGATGTTCAAGCACATGTGTTCACGTGGATGAGCTGTCACTAGGGAGGTTGTCAAATCTGAATTTTAACAATTGTTAGTAAAGGTATGAATAGATCAGTCTGCAACTTGACTCACTGCCCCATAGAGTCTAACGCCCTGCCCTTCAGAGCCCTCTCAGCGAGTTCACTTCGGAGTTCTCTGCCCAGGCTCCAGACGCCTTGAACCTTGCGGGGGTTCGATGCGAGCATGCGGTAGCGGTATGGTCTTCAACCGTAGCTGTGACCTCTAGGCCGGGAATCAAAGGTATCGCTGTCATTATTCGTCTGGAATGCTGATACTGAGTGTGGGAGGTCAGGGAACCCGGAAGGGTCGGGAAGATGAGAAATGATAAGACGGTGAACAGATGAGGGCTGGAACTGGAGTTTATAAATTACCCACAAAGAGAGCTGTTCATCTTGGCCTTCAGGGGCAATGATTTCCATAAAATACTAAGTGTTAATGAACGCGTTCTGTCACTGTGCAAGAGTCAAAGTTGCCGGACTCTGTGATTATTTCCATTTCCAAGACGAGAACACGGGAGAATTATCAGCGCCCTTATAATATTGCAAAATATTTAATTCATCACAGTCATTTTGAGGATGGATTTGGAACCCAAAATGTCACCCTTCCGGATGTTTCTGGCAACTGCCGTGATTGTCGACATGAGTAAACTGTGTTCGACTCAGACGGAGGTCACCAGAAGCCGAAGCTGCCAGACATGGAAGGAACGATGGAGAGGAATGTTCTTTCGGGGTTAGGGTATTGCAGCTAATTATTTTGCGATTTAATTACGGCGCTTAGAAAAGATCTAACGAGAAGACAAAACAACAGGAACTCAAGTTTTCAATCCAGAAGAAAAAAAAAGAAATCCAAACTCGTCAAGTTCCATTTTGCTCTTTCGCCGTGTCAGTGATGCTCGACAGGGGCACAGGGGTTGTGAGATGCTCTTGCCAAGATTGTAAATGAGTGGAGCGTTGAACGTGGAAGGTGGACGCGTGTGGTCTGTGCACATGGGGATTCTGCCTGGGGTGCCACGTGCATCGCGACTTCCTCCCACGACATCCATGATCATTCAAGAAATTCTCACAAAGATTCGACAATGTTCCATCTCTCAAACTCAACATAAATTATTCTTAATTGAGCCAAGTTGGTCTTTGTCAATTGTTTCAGTGCTCCGGTGTCATCCGCCAATCCGTGGGTTCCATCATCACTCACCCACCACCGACCACGCTCTTTTCGGGGCTTTCTCCTTAACGTGAGACAGCTTCTCAATCGTGAAACAGACCAGTTGCACAGACGCCAGTCGACACTGTGGAAGGGAAATGAAACATTGAACACCCGCTTGGTTAGCTCACCCGCCCTCTTTCTTCCTCACAACACCCATTGGCTGACATTGTGTTTAGGGACACTATCATCTTAGTTTCATCCCCAAAGGTACCAACCCCGACCACGGAAGGGTGAGTGCATTGGGTCTCGATACACTGCACAACCACCACCACCACCAGCCCGATGTCGCCTCATCCAACATGGCGGCTACTCCCGGTCGCTGCTCCTGGCGTCCCCAACCTTTTGGTCTCGACTGCCTTCTCAGATGACTCGTACATAGTCCATCTCTCAGATCTGGCAAATGTTTGGGTAGAGCGCATGGAGAAAAAGCCCATCATCCAGCGAGCGCTTACCGAAGACACCAGCATCGATCCATGCGACGGACCAGACCAGCTTCGGAGGATGCTTGAGGTTATTCGTGCCGCCTTCGAGAGCAACGATCCCGAGCACTCGAAGACGACCTTGAGCATTGAAACCAAGGACGACAGCGACTCGCTCACCATCCACATCACCTGCATACTCCCCAAACCACTTGAGCCCCTGAAGTGGCCAATGCAATTCAAGAGATGCCCCCAGTCCAACGTTGCAACAAACCTTGTGCTACCCCTCATCCAAGCACAAGAGGCTCGCATGCGCGAAATTGACCAGCTGGTCGCCTCGCTCAAGGAGAAAGACAATGTCATCACTAGATTGGCTGACAAGCTCGAGGCCACGGGCATTGGTCTGGAACACGTGTTTAGCGCACTTTCTGGGAAGCGCAAGGTCGCCAGAGCAGCTGCTGAAGGGAAAATCAGAGGCCTGGCTCCTTTCTCTGAGGCTGAATTCAGGAGCAAGTCACCGGAATTGCGTCCCGTTGCCCAGAATACCGATGTCACCACTGTTTTGGAGGGTGTATTTGGTGATGGAGGATTGAGGTACGAAGCAGAGCTGGACCTGGAGGCATCGACTGTGCTCGATGATTGGTGGAGCAAGCTTGGGAAGGGGAAACATGTCACCCTATCCCAGCGCTCCGGCAGCCAGCCAAGCAAAAGTGGCTCACCGTCATCAGCTGTCGAACCTAAAGCCGACGACGATGAGGACGATTTTCAGATCCAGGCCAGCCAGCCCAGTCAGTCGTCTCCACGCAAGCCTAACGCGTACACACAGCACAACCCGGCGCCTGTTGATGAGGACGAGACCTCCGATGGTGAAGATACAGAGCCGGTAGCCTCTTCGGCCAGACCAAAGGCTTCCGGTGCTCGCCTTGGAGGGCTTGGCGGACGCAAAGCACCGTCTCGCTCTCCAGTTCCCGCACGTGTCCCACCAAAAAGGACAACTGGCAAGGTGACGCAAGCTGGTAGCGGCTCGGAGACAGCCTCTGATGCTGATCAAGAAGAAGACAAGAGGGCTGCGTCTCCATTGCAGGTTAAACAGCCTCCCAAGCGCGGTGGCCTGGGGCGTATTGGAGGAAGACCAAGACAAGAGACACCGCCTGCGGAGATGGCAAAGCCGCCGGTGAGCTTACCGTCGCATTCACCAGAGCAAGCCGCTCAAGGAGATGAGTCCAGTCAGCTTCCCAGGAGACACAAGCTTGGAACTATTGGGAAGAAAGCGCCGTCTCCTGAGCCAAGCACAACAACCGCGGAAGTCAGCGATGGTGGTAGGGGGAGGAGCAAGGCGTCCACAAAGAAGGAGACACCACGGGAGACTTCACAAGAACGAGCCGATCGCAAACGGGCCGAGTTACAGAAAGATCTGGAGAAGCGGGCGGCGGCAGGCCCTGCCAAAAAGAAGCGCAAGTTCTAACTCTTCATCCAGACATCGACGTTTATACTACTGCCAAGTCATGAGTTACACCAGCAAAGTAACGAGGAAATACAAGACCTGTAAAGATTCCCAATAAAGTTGTTATCTTCTGACAGGCCCCGAAACGACCACGGCGGCCCGCCCGGATAGTCACCAGCGGCATATCTGTCTCACTGCGGCGGTTTCTTGCTGTTCAACCCCCATGATGTGCCTATGTCCCCATATCTCAAGTCCCATGCGTTCAGGCGCAACCAATGCAGAGAGTTGCTCACGACGGCTGTAAGGCCCACACAACAGAATGTTGTGAAACGTCTAATTCAGTGGAGAGACAAGGGAACCACGCAAAGGGATTTGGAACCGGAGTTTAAAGATGCGGTACGGAAATTTGCGGCCGGGGATTTGTGGACGCAGAAATGAATCAAGGGTGGTATGGAACTTTGTTCATTTCTGGATCTTCCTAATATCATCTTTTGATGAACAAGGCTGTGCTACTACAAGTTGAAAGGCATGAAGTCTAAACAATGTAGGGTCCCAAGTCTCTCAGGATTACGGCCGGGACAGGGACACCGCTGGGGGTGAAACCGGGGACATTGGTATCCCATGCGTTCCTCTTTACCACAAGAGTTGGGGGAATGGAAAGAAACAGTCCTTTCCAGTCACAAGAACTGTTCTTCACCTACCCTAGTCACACTACGGCGCTGCCAGCAATTGTTCTGTCATCGCTCCTGTACACCTGGACCGCTTAGTTTGTGGTCTTGTGATTATTGAGCGGCATCCAAGCGACATCCACCCTTGAGCAAGGTGGGGGGGGGGGGGGGTGAGGCGACAGAGCATGCGAGCTTTAACCATTATCTAAGAGGAAATCGGTCACATTGCGCAAGAAGCGTGTATTGCCTCCGGCGATGGGCACATGGTCGTTCTTTCACCCATGGCAGACTACTACCAGGAAGATGGTGGGATTGTGGGTCAACTGGATGTGCTGTCCATTGAGCTTTGAGGAGCACCGACATCTTTGATTAGCCGGTCATCCTGGAAATGGGGAACTCGAAAACTCGCCCGCGTGAAATGATGGGATAGACGACGGGAGCCTGCTCAACGCTCCGGTCAGAGGCGCTCAACTGCATTCCCCTTACGTGGGTGAAAGGGGACCCAAAGCAGGTTCAATACCCAAGCCCCGGAGTCAGCCACTGAAAACACGGCATACCCACTCACCGCTGCCCGGCTTCAGAATCGACAGGTCTGAGTTTGCTCCCAACCCCTCAGTCATCCTTTGCGGCGTTTGGGTCTCTGATGTTTGCCGGAGACGTCCGCGCTGCGTTTGCGCCGTCATTTTATGAAGCTCTCTTTGATGCACGAGGCCCAACCCGTACAATTATCCTGACTCGAGGGCCGGGATCATGTCGGCGGGCCGGCTGCGGCTGCGAACCATTCTAGCCAGAATCTTGGTTCAACCCCACGCCGAAAGCGGGAACCGGAAACCTCCCTGTCATGTCATCCCTCAGAGGTGAGTGGCTAGCTAAAAGTCGTTGATGGTCTGTCAAATATCACCTTTTTGGCGTCGAGTCCTCCGCCAGTGACGCGGCGACAAACGCGGCTTGTGCCTCAATCAGCACGCAAGATGCTACTGGCAAGACATTCTCACGCAAGGCCCACAAAGACGGTTGCTCGGAATGGGTGCGCGTCATTTTCTGCTGGCATGCCGCGTCATGACGCTGTTGTCGAATCAGAGCGTGACAGATCACTGATGGTTGGTTCGTACATGCAATCATCTTCCGTGAATTGGGTGCTGTATTTGCTGCATTTGCATTTGGAGAGCGGGGCTTCCTCGGAGGGTTATGATCTTCCTCGCCTGCTCAGAAGGTGGTTCTCGTGGTCAACTATGTCGGTGATCCCGGGCATCTCGAAGGACTTCGTTGAAGCACCCCACGAGACGCGCCACAGGGCGGACGAGGAAGAGTGATGGCGACGACGGAACGGGGCGCCTGCAGAGTACGCTACTGCACCGGAATGTCGGATTACGCGCCATTCTTCAAGGAATTTCTGTTTTCACCGGCGAGTAAGTTTTTTCAGCGCCTTAACTCCTGCTGGTGTTCGGAACAGAATATAATGATGGCGCACCGCTAATGCCGGATGCCGTGCTGACAGTCGGACGTCGACCAATTCACGGCGTCGCTTCAACGGGTGTGCCATTGCTGTTGCAGAAGAGCAAGGGTCAAGGATCACCCCAGCTGTGCCTAAACAGTCGCGGAAAAAGACTACATCGCTCTTTTCTTCCAGAAATGAAGGACCAGTCAAGAATTCCGAACGTCGACAAGTTCTTCTCATTTGTGCTTTGGGGTGGAGTTGGAATCCCTAAGGATAAACTGGATTAGTGTTGTTTGATGCTCACCTGAATCCCTTTTGTTCAACAGGCCACGCGTAGTGGTTTCGGCCCGAACCAAGTATTTCGATATGTCAGTTGCCCCTCCACGTCGGCAAGCAGGGTGCTTTTTCGCCATTCGTAACCCTTGATGTAATGGAGAAGAAGAGTTTGGTGTCAAACGGAGAACACTCAAATCGACGGAGAAGACCCCGGAGACGAGAGAAATCTACTGAGACAGCCAAACCACAACGCTGTCACACAGGTCCCACCTCCCCGGTTTGACGTTCGATCCAATCTCGATCAGGCGGGCCACACCGGACGATCGACCGGGGCTCCCCCGCCAAGCCCAGGCTTGAGAATGGTTCCAAAAACCCGGTCGGAGCAATCGGAACATGAGCAAGGCCCCAACAATTCTGTGCGCCGCGTTGCGCCGCGCTGCCCTTTCCCTGGTGGTCTCCTGCAAGCTGTGGGTGATGTGATATCTTACCAAACCTCGCCCAACCACATGAGCCGCCCTCCTACAGCAGTTGGCGGGGAGGCGGGCATCGCCTATTCGTCCTTTTGCGGTGACGGTTACCGGCAAGCTGAAAAACTCCAATGCCCCTCACAGAACACTCCGAGTCGAGCCGAGGGTTGCCTGCATGGGACTATTGTCTGTTATCTGAGGGAAACTTTCTAACTGGCCCTGTTTTTGGCACTTCTCTACGTCCACCAGTTACTGACACGGTCGGCCCGCTCCAACACCATGGAAGCCAGCGCTGCGAGAAACAGAATAGGACAGCATAGTTCCATGCTTACAACCTAAGTGTGGAAACGAGTTAATTATCTACATGATGTGCACCAAGACGCAGACGACGGCATCTTTGCCGGTTTCGTTCCACGGATCACCACTGTAGGCATGGGACACCGACAGCATTTGGAACCATCCTGTACTCTCGAATTGGAAAGGACTCGGGTCAAGATGCATCAGTTCCCGTCGGCCTAAATTTTGCGTGGGGGGCATGTAGCCCCATCAGACTCGCCTATACAATACGAGCTAGACTATCAGCTGTCAGGCATAGCTCCGGAGCGGATATTACCGGTTGGGGGCATCGTTTTTCTCTCGGACAAGCTTAAACAACTGCCTGGTGGTGTCGTCTAGGCCATGTACTAACAGGCGGCGTCTGGAAGACTCAAGAATACACACCCCTCCCTCTTGTTGCTTGCTTGGCAACCCACCCCTCTTGAGTCGTTTCCCTTGTCAAACCAAACCTGCAGATGCAGGTGCGCATGGACCCCACACAATTTTCCAGCACCGAAGTTTCGCTTCGCAGTTTGTCTCTAATTGGAGAGGTGAGAAATGGCGAAAATGCTTCGGCCATATCCGTTCCAGCCTTCTGAAAACGGTGACAGTAGTTGTATGGACATGCAATCCGCTACTGAGCCGCGTGGGGGGTTGGCATTCCACTAATGCGTTGCCAAATTGGGCAGGTAGCTGGCAATGACGACGTTGGGAAACAGCTGTTCGACTATTGATCGCGAATCCTGCCGTCAGTCTCCCTTGTCCTAGCGCTCTCTTTGTGGAATTGCAAGGACCCTCAAAGCCACTCGAGTGTGAGATAACGACAGTTGCTCCTCACCAAGGATTACTCATCCCGACCTCTCAGTTTCTCTTAGTCGGCTAAACACGAGGACTGTTTCTGTTTTGGGAGTGGCTCGCTCGCAGTGGCGGGCCTGACAGTGCAGGTCAATGTTACAGGTTTAATGATGGAGATATCCACCATTTGTCATCGTTACTGTGGTTGTTCGGAGTGCCAAACTCGGACCTTGGCCCCCATTCCACTTTAGCCCGAACTACGCTGTCTGTCTGCCGTGCCTGGGTTCTGTCTGCCGACATCTCAGGGCTATCTTGGACAAGAGCATCCCGGGCATTGATCATCTCAACGAACCGCTATGAAGATCACGAGCGCGAACATTGATGCGCACCACCCGCCATCCTACAACCTCGAACCAACTGTGCCCCTGGCGTACTGGAGCACTGACCAGCAACCTTCTGGACTGTGTCTCCCTCGAAATCTCCCCGCCATCCCTTGATAGGCGAGCCGACCTTTGCCGTCGCGCCTAGAGCATCAACCGATGGCACAGGTACCTTGACAACTGCAGACGGTACAGTTTTGAACTCTCTCAACCAAAAAAACGAGGCATTCTCTTATCCTTGTCTAACCCTCTTTCCCTGACCGACGACAACCTCTATTACCAACTACTTTCGGGAATCGAGGTCCGCGGACGTTGAGCCTGAATGCGGCACTTATGAGTTTCAGATCATCTAATTGGTTTCCACTCTGCCGGGACCGTCTGTGCGCGGTTGGCCCTCTCCTCCAGAATCCAGATGCATCGTTTTGTTTTGGTTGTTCACACCCCAGGGGTTGTGATGGAATAATAGCACGGCACTCGTGACTTCCATCCCTGACAGCGGACCGGCATGAGGATTTTCGGCAACGAAGGCGAAATTTTGGAACAATATGAAGAGCGCGCCTTGGGCGCCTATTCCATGATATGAATGCAACTTTGACGGCATTTAAGCATTTCGCGAGGTGGTATCAACTGCCGGCTATTTCGTAGGCTATGAATTGACGACAACGGCGCGGCGGCATGGCGCTTAAGTCATTGGAACAGAAGACGACGACGCACGCACGCACGCCCTGCTGCGTGCACAGTGTCTCAGAGCCACCATGTCTCACCGAGTCAAAGCCACGTGGGATCTTAGACAAGTGACTGCGATATGCAACCCTGAGGGAGAGACATTTCAACGACATCATGTTTAGACGCACGCCAATGCTGAGCACGGTGGTGATGGCTGCATTTGTCAGAAACTTCAAAGAGGCTGCGGTCGCGTGCCACTTGCCCTTGGTGGAAGCTAACCGTCCTCACGATGTTGTAGATATATTCATCACAAATTTCTGTCAGCGCATTTTGGGGGCCAATATCACACCTGTCAGCATTCCAAAGTTTTTTTAGTCTGCATTTCACCGGTCCGGACCACCAAGAATGAGACCGAAGCTCCGTCGCCCACCCGAGCCTCTCGCATTGCTTTGAGCGACCTGGCAGTTTGGATAGGGTTCTGCAGAGATTTTGCCAACGACGGTCACACTGCTTTTGGGGGCCTGGGGCTTTTTTCAGGGCGGGAATGAAAGGCGTAGCGACTGGAATTGGTTTCAGTATGTCTTGGGTGAGTGCAATGGCTTGCAGAATGAAGTTGTCAGAAAGAAGTGTTGTGATGTGGGTCGTTGGTGACTCGGGGGCCGAGACACGATCTACACTACAATCTCACTCACAGCAGTTTGATGCAACGCCGTTTACACTAAACTGCACTGCACTACGTATTGTAAATATCAGGCCATTTCGATCCGGACGTTGGTGGGTGGCTTCTTTTTTTTCCTTTTCTTTTTTTTTTTTTTTCCTTGTCACTCACCTCTTTCTATTTGTTAATCACGATCATTTCTCGATGGTTGAAATGTCGAGCGAGAGATCATCTTCTTTCCAGAATCCCTGGTTTGCCCCTTGTCTCAGGCAACTCTCGGCCGCGGTCTTCCCGCTTCTGCGCATCTTCTCGAAACAAAATAATACGGGTTGGACAGTGGGGAATGTCAAAGGCAGCGGACGGCCAAATGAATAATAAATATTAATTTACGAGTCTCGCTTCGAGAATGGCTTGGCTCGGCTCATGGAAAATTTCCAACCTCCTGCAGCCATCCTTTGATGCAATGAAGTTAAGACAAGAATTGACGGGGTCTTGTGTACACATGGCGAGCAGGGGATTTCCTTGAATTTTTCCAAATTCAGGGCTACAGCAAGGGTGGGTGGGTGGTATTGCAGGAGGGACAGTGCAGCAACGGCGTCGCATTCATCAACCGTCTGCCTCAATGATATCAAGGTGGGCTTTCTTTTTTAGGGGCAGGGATGCGCTGATTATCGAGATTTCACATATTTTGTGGCCTTGTAGTCTATACAATTGACGGACGATGGTATGTGAATAGAGGTGGAAGGGGAACAAGTTCGGCGCCTTACGTCCGAGACTTTGCATCCGCCGTGACTCTGAAGACTCTCCCTTTCCGCAAATATTTGTTTGAGCTCACCCTGCATACGCCATCGCGGCCTTGCCGTCTTTCCCATCAAACCTAGCAGCCACATGGCAATCGTTGAATAGGTAATTATTGGGCTGAGAAGACGCCAAGAAGAAACCGGGGTGCGTCACGATCCTAAAATGTACTTGCGTCCGGTCAAGGCTCAGAGCCCACTGGCGGGCACTCAAGTCTTCCTGTGACCAGCCACCGTTCCGGTCTCGCTTCTCACTCAGAGCATTGTCTCCTCAACCTTGTACGAGCGTGACGACAAAGGCTTTTCCCTGCCAGTTCCTCTAAGCTGAATCCGGAGGAGAGGGAGGGGGAAGGATGCAAGTGATCAAGATAAGATACAGCCAAAATCTACACAATCTCAGATTGCCGCTCGATCCTCGGGATTTCTCCTTTTAGTTGGAGATCGGAGACGAAGGATTGGTCGCTTCTGTCCTGCCCTTTTCTGGTTTTTCATTTTTTTTATGTCCCGTCCATACATGCTGGACGGCTAGAATGCCGGAGGATCGGAGAGGGGTTCCGTTCGACAGCACAACCGGCACAAGCGGACAGCGAAGAGGAGACGCAAGAAGACGGGATGCTACCATACATACTCTGTACACTAGAAGGGGAGGAGGGGAGGGAGCAACTGTCACACGGACACAGGTATACGGCTTATTTTCGCGCAGGAAAGTTGGGATATCAAAGTTTTTTTTGTTTGGTTTTTTTTTTTTTTTTGGGGGGGGGGGGGGGGGGGGGGGGCATGGGGGTGGCGCGTGGTGAAAAGAGAAAAAAAAAAATTTTAAAAAAAAAAAAAATCCAAAAATGGAAAAAAAATAGACCAAAAAAC
>MU858887.1:64649-98086 GCA_033297175.1 Cladorrhinum sp. PSN332
AGCCCCCCCCCCCCCCCCCGCCGCCCCCCCCCCCCCCCCCCCCCCCCCCCCCCCCCCCCCCCCCCCCCCCCCCCCCCCCCCCCCCAGAGAGAGAGAGAGAGAGAGAGAGAGAAGAAAGAAACTTTGATCAAGTACAAAGTGCCAAAAAGGGAAACTAATTCGTCCGTAAACCCAATACACCTATCTAGGCATGTATGTCTATGTCATCGGCCGCCGGTCCAGGCTTCATTTTACTCGCTCCTCCGTCCCGGTTGTGGCACCTCGCTTTTCTGCCAGCTCGGTATGACATCTTGGGCTGAGGTGTCAGTGCCGGTTGTCCGTAGTAAGCACCGACGCTTTTCTCTCGACACTGGAAGTATCCGGTATCTGGCTAACCGATGTACAGAACTCGCAACCAAAGGAGGAGCTCCCTCACCGTGACCCCTGTCATTTATACCCCTGCCCTGACCTCTAAACCCCCTGTTCCCTGTTCCGTTCCCTGCCATGTTGCGCCATCCATCCCCCTCCACACTTGACAACTGCACTTTGACAGCTGCAGGAAAAGGATAGACAGAAAAACAAACGAAAAAAAAAAAAGGAAAAGACCGGCTAACCATTATCCCATCATGTTACATCCCACTACACCCCTTTCTCTTCAGTGTTGACTACCCCGCCTAAAGCCGGTGCTTGGCTGTCCCATATTTCCTGCTCCGGAGCAAAGCAAAAGGCGAAGTGCCAAGTTTAAGTGAGGGTCGAGTGATAATGCAGAATAGATAGATAACATCAAAAGTTTGCTATTCTTGAGCTAAAAAAAAAACAAAAAAAAAACTCGTATTGTACATACAAAAATAATAATAACAATAATGATAATCATAACGCTTTGCTAGGGGTAGGTAGGTATAATCCAACTCCTTTCTCCTCACTCCTTGTAGGTGATGACCGAAAAAAAAACGAAAAGGAAAAAGACTTTGAAGTTCGCTAGGTAATAATCATACATTAAACACTTCAACAACACACCCAAAAAAAAGCACAAGACAAAAAAGCCAAAAAAAAAAAAAGAACTGATTCAAAGAAAAAATTGCTGACGGCAAAAAAAGTAAAATATTAAACTCCCAATAAAAAGCTTCGTTCCCTTTTTTCTTCTTCTTCCCTCCCTCTCCTCCTCATCCTATCTCTGTGCTGTTGTTGTGTTTGATCCTTTCGTAAAAAAAAAAACAAACAAACAAAAAAACAAAACAAAAGGAAAATGCAAAGTCTGACATTTGTGTAGGTAGCAAGTAGTCTCTCTCTGTGTGTGTATGTGTGTGTGTGGTTGTGGTCAAAAAACAATTGTTGTGTATGTACTGTACTTTTGTTTTGCATCCCGCGCAAAAGAGTCGAAAAAGAAAAAAGAAAAAATGTAAAAAAGGAAAAGATCAATACTGATACGCTGTCGCTGCCGCTACCCCAGTAACTGGATCACCACTGCCCTCTGAAGCAGCAGCACCACCACCACCACCACCAGCAGTCGGACCCCATCCATATCTATCCACCACATCCCCATACACACCAACGGGCATCGAGTAAGCGGATAAATCCCCGCCAGCAGCAGAAGTGACAGCAGAAGTGGGAGCAGGGTAATACCCCGAAGCGGCAGCAGCAGCAGCACTAGTAGCAGGCAGCTCGGTGGTAGTAGTCAACTGAGGATCAGTAGTAGTAGCAGTAGCAGTAGCAGTAGCAGCAGCAGCCGCAAAGTCCTGAGCCTGGGAGTGATAATCCAGTCCGATTTGCAACCTATCCGTCTCGAGAACGTGATGTGGTGGTTGAGCAGAGAACCCAGCGTATGGAGAGGTAGTGTAAGTTTGTTGTTGTTGTTGCTGTTGTTGTTGTTGTTGTTGTTGTTCCTGATGATGATGATGAAGCATTCCGTAAAACCGTTGAGGTTGAGAGAACTGGAAATGTTGCATTTGTTGTTGCATTTGCTGTTGGATGTGATTATGATGATGAGGCTGATGACGAGATGAGCTGCGGACGCGGCCCGAGAGGACTATTCCCCCCGCTCCGCCGCCGTGATGAGGAGGAAGTTGGACTTGGAATTTGTTTCGGTTTGAAGAGGAGGAACGGCGGGGGTAGCTTCTGTACGGGCTTGGGTAGGGGGCATTGTGAGTCCCGGCTGAGTTGTGGCGGGATAGAGATAGAGAGCCGGGGGAGGAAGTGCCGCGTCGGCTTGTGGATAGAGAGTTGTTGTTGGTGCCGTTGAAGGAGGAGGATGAAGAAGATGAATTTCCTTTGCGGTAGCGGGTTGTGCTTTGCACGCCGTGGGCTATTGCCCAGTCCTGGAGGTACCATTCTGTCGACTTTTTGGACTCTGTTGTTGTTGTTGTTATTGTGGAGGAGGAGGAGGATGTTGTTGCGGCTGTTGTTAAGTGGATTCTTGGAGAAGAGCCGCCGCCTTCGGTGGTGTTGGAATTCTCGTCTATGGCGGTGCTTAATTTGCGTTCACGTTTGGTGAAGGCCTGGGAGGCGTTATCGTTAGTTGAGAGGGGGAGGGGGGGAAACAGTCAGGGGTAAACGTGACAAACCTGGTTCATGCTGAGGTTGTGTCGGATGCTGTTCTGCCAACCCTTGCTGTCGTCTTTGCCCTTGTCCGTGTTCTCTCGGAACCATTGGTAAATCTCCTGCAGCGTCATGGCACGTCTCGGGGTGCTCATGAAAGCCCGGTAGATGAGCTTGGCGTATGGTTCTTCACCCTTATTGTTGTTGTTGTTCAAGCCCAAGCTGTTGGAGGAGGGTGCGCCACCCCCGCTGACTGGGCTCGGCGCGCTGCTGTTGAGTTGGCTGTGGCTTTCTGTTCCCGACATGGAATCTTTTGCTGACTGAACCGCCGACAAATCATCGATCGTGCCGGAGGCAGGCGACGGACTCAGTAGGTCGTCTTCCAACTTGAACCCAAGTGTCGTGCTGCAAGGTGATAAGGCGCGCATGCTTTCGGGTGTCGGAACTCCATCGTCTACTGGTGCTGGGGGGTACTGGCTCGTCGTCTGGTGGTATGGTTCCGTCTGGCTTCTGCCGAGAAGAAACCCGCCGCCTTCTGACCCGCCAAAGCTGTTTATCGGCGTGTAAGGGAGGCCGTTTTCTGATGGAAAAGATGTCACGGGCATGCTACTTGTGTCATGTACGAAACTTTCTCTTAGTTGGAAGGAGGGGATGTGCGAGCTTTGTCTTGGGAAGTGGTCCCATGATACTGATCGTACGTGCTGCTCTGGCGCATTCCAGCCACTGGTGCGAGGAGAAGCGCCCGTGGTACCACCGTCCGGCAGCGGCAGGCCGTGCAGAGCAGGAGAGCTGTGGAGTGCGTAATTGTCAAAGTCGTCGCTGCCTGTCTGTGATCCAACCGAAGTGATCCACAAGGAATCTACTCGAGGCTGCGTCGTTGACAGGTAATCTGGCTGAAGCTCTGTCTCGTTGCTCTGTTGTAGGCTGTTCATTCCCGCTACCAGCTGGCGCTCGAGGTGGGCTCGATCGGGAGATGTGCTCGTCCGTGTTACTTGTGGTGGTGACGCCGTCGGGTAGATTGCTTCGAGACCTGTACGGGGCGACATGGTAGAGGTGCTTTGTGATGTCGAAGGATGATTTGCGCTGTTACTCAGCTCTGCTTCCATTGCCAGGGCCTGAGACGGCAGTGTTCTTTGGTTAGGGGATAAAGACTCCTGGTCTTCTGTTCGATAGAATGCGTACAGTGTCATGCGAGGCAAGAGAAGAGGATCAGAGAAGATGTGCGGGAAGGGAAGGGAGGACAATGGACCAGTTTGATATGGCAAAGGGATCCGCAGGGTTGGAATGAACGGCGAGGAAGAAGAGAGCGAGAAGGGGGCCGGTCAGTTGGTCCGCGATCAGCCGGAGGAGGAGAACCGGGTGCTATTTGATGGTTGAAGTATGTGGCCGGGATGAAAAAGAGATCGACGAGAGGACCAGGGGCAGCAGTATCTACGTCGGTATGTATCATGTATCATGTATCCTGGTACCTGGGAGATACAGTCCTGGGGCCGTGTGGGGACAGATCTGGGAGCTCAGGGATCAACGGGCGTCTGGGTGTGCTTCCCCGGAAGGGGAGAAGGAAAAGGAGGGGGGTGGGAAGAAGCAGAAGCGGGTGCAAGGTTGAGGCCTGCCAACGCATTGTTTGGTTGACTAGACTTTTCTACATCAGCATACTAGGCCAGGCAGCGTGCGTCGTAGGTTTCATGCGGGTCTGCGCTACCTATGTACCTATCTATGTACGTGGGGTTGGATGGCGTGTGTGTGTGTGTGTATGTGCGTATATGTGTGTGTGCTATGTGGAAAGTCTCCCAATCGGTATGTTTCTGTCCAAGTGGCTGTTGCTTGGCTCTTCTGCTCAAGAGAGGGTGAGGGGGGTGGGGTGTGTGCTTAGAGGGAGGACGTACGTGATTGTGTATATGTGTGCCCCCCTGTGTGCCTGCGGGTGTGTGGGAAAGCATGTGTGTATTTGTGAGCGAGAGTGTGTGTGTCTGTAAGTGTGAGTGAGCTAAATGAGGGATGGATAGAGATGCAAACGAGGAAGGGGGGCTTTTGTGGCTGTTCACTTGAAATCTCAGGTTGGAGGTATCGGACAGGAGTACCCCCAACTCTAGGCATGGTTGAGATGCTGGCCAGCCTTGCGGCCACACCCTCCGAAGGGGGCCACAGGCCAAACCTTGACATGTCCCACATACCCCATCGTCAAAAGATTGACGAAAAAAGAAAGAAAAAAGTGACAGAAATCCGACAAGGGATCGACATCCAGACCCCCCGGTCTCCCACCGATACTTCAGCAGCAAAGGAGAGCGCCATTGGTGGAACAAGCAACAAGTTGTATAGGAGCGTGGGCGGTGACGGCCACTTGACCAAAACAAACGTATTGTTCTGTCTGCTGCAGTTTGTTGGCTTCGACCTCTGCATGATCCGGATGCTTTTTTCTTGTCCCCCGCCGCGCGGGGAAGAGCTCACCATTGTCAACGACGAGACATGACCGCCAGTCTGCTCGCGTCCGCCATGGGGATCTTCAAGGCCGAGAGCAGAAAATGGCGGGAAAAAAGAATGGATGGACGGCTGCTTGCAGGCCACCGGAGGGGCCAATCATGGGGCGCCTGACAAAAAACGGCTGGCCATGTTGGTCCAAAGGGCCAATGAAAATGCGATCCTCGCCCTCCCCAGAAGGCATTTTGCACTGTGCGAGATTTCCAACGAGTTTAGCAATTTTTGGCGTGGAAATTTGTCTTGTTTCAATTCTTCTAGAAGCTCTGTCGAAATGTCGCCGGTTCATTTGTGCTGCTACCCTGGTGCTTGTCAACCACGGGGGCAAGCAGCCGCAAGGCAGTCATGTCATGGTCGTGTCGTGAGCTTCCAAAGCAGCAAAGCGAAAACGAACCCTCGCGGACCCCAGTTCATCTGCCGGTCTCCTGCCATCACTCTCTATCTCTAACATCATATTCTCCACACACACACACACGTGCGAAAGTTCCCTGCCAAGGGACGACTGTTGTTCAAGCCTCGGTAGCGCAGGCGAGGGTTTCCGAAAGGCGATCTGCTGAAGCGAGAAAATGAGTGGCGGGATCATGTTCCACGCTCCGGATCCGGGACGCGGCATCCCTCAGACGTGACGAGGCAGGGCCATTGTCAGCGGAGATAATGGGACATGGTGACCTGGCAGCTGGCCGGTTGACGGTGTCACAAAACCCAAGAGAAGCGAAGCCTGGACCACCTAGCTCCCTCCTCTCATCTCTCCTGGCATGCCGTGGTTGGTCTGTAATTGGGGCCATTCTCTGTAACATCGGCAACGATCATACGAACTTTCATGGCCGCACTCGCAAAGGACGTCGTGGTCTTGATCACCGGCCGGCGACGCCTTGGTCGGCCCATGCTATACCCCAAACCATCCCTGACTCCATTGTCTCGGGAGTCGATAAAATCCCCGAATGTGTCATCGAGTAGTTGATTAAAATTTGTTTTATTTCCTGTAGTAAATCTGCCAGCAATGTCAGCGAGCCCGTCGGCGTGGACAAAAAGGGGGGTCAACGCCCCCCCTTTGGTTGTGCATGGTGAGGTTACATACCTTTTTGAACTGGAAGTGTAACTGGAGAATGCCCTGTACACACAGAATGTCAGCCCCATGTTTCACGACGCTGAACGCATAAACCATATGATGAAGCCTAGATGGATTGGAGAAGAGTGCTCTGCTGACTGAGGCGGGTGGATGGTGTGTCGATAACGGCGATGTAGTCGAGTGGCGCATGCTTTTGCCATCACAGGCAGACGAATAAACGGTGGCCCGGCCACCGCAAGGTCGCGGGCCGCGCCTCACACAGCACATCCCCCGCGCATTGTTCATTATACCTTGTCCCCGGGCCACAAGGCCGGCACAGCAGCATGTGGGGAAAACGTGCATCTGAGACTGCTATGAGTACTTACCTTGTCAAAACTGCTCTTGAATCCACGTTCCCTTTTGGCGCTGTAATCCCACTCGCGATCCACAATCCTGAAGGCAATGTCCTCGTACGGTGGGCCGGCGATGAAACGAATGAGACAGGTATCTTCGGACCCTGCGGGGGCGAGAGACTCTCCCTTTCTCCGTCCATGCTCGCGGATAATCTTGAAGGTCGGGGCCTTTTCCTTGTTGATCAAGTCGGGGTAAAAGATGTTGAACTTGTAGCCCTGAACAACCTTGGGCGGGGGGTTGTCGTGGTCGTAATGTGTCTGGTTGTACTTGTTCCACTCGTAACCCATTTGCACGCGGTTGAAGTAGCGTGGCTTTCGTGGACGATACTTGTCAGCCCACAGCGGTTTGGAAGAGCCCTCCACCTCCTCCTCTGCCGCAAAGATTTCCTCCCCCTCGCCAACTCCCCGAGCTACTTCGCGGTCGTACAGCGCCTTGGTGGCCTGAGAGAAGTCCTCATTCTCCGCCGAAGCGAAGCGAGCGGTCCCGGGAGGAGGTGCATTGGAATCTTGAATACTCGATGTCGGCGCCGACGGCCTTGGCGCTGGCTTGGCCGGGCGGCTCGATGCAAATGCCGACGCCGTCCTGCTGAACCCATCAGACTCTTCCAATGCCTTGGCCCTCTCTGGGTCGCGGGCCCTCATCATCTCGACCCGAGCGGCCTTGATATCCTGACACACGCTCTTCAGCTTTGCCTTTGCCTTGTACACCAGTAAGCTCTTTAGCAGCTGTTCCCAGTAATCAGTATCGATTGGCTCGTTCGACTGCAGCTTCGCCTTGATCTGCTTCTCCAATGCCTCTAATTGCTCCAGTGTTTTCGGGCCGAGAATCCGGTCTACATCCGACGCCACCGACGTTACAGCTCTCCCCTCGGGGCCTTGTGGCTTCAGTCTCTGTCGATGGTCTGCACAGAGAGCCAGAAGCGCGTTCCAGTACCCCTTGTTTCGCTGATTGCTCTCGAGAGTGTGATACGATCTGATGTCCTCGTCCAATTCCTTCAGCTGCGCCTCGTTTAGGCCATTCAGCAGGGCTTCCGGTGCGGGTATGCTGATCTCGACATCGTCATCATGATCGTCAAAAACATCGCGGTCCGAGTCGATGAATCGCAAGTTGAAGGCAAGGTAGTCGATGGGCTTCGCCCGATGTTCGCGAACTCGGATATCTGCCTTCTTCTTGGCCTGCTTCAACACGAACTTGTCCTCGTCGGCCACGAACAGTTCTGACTGCTCGTCCTGCGTCAAGTATTTCCCACCACCTGCTCCAGCACCTGAGTTTGCGTTTGCTGTATTAGCGCCGGCCTTCGGGGGTGGCTGACGAGACAACTTGGAAATGCGGGTCGAAGCATCGAAACGCGGTGCCATAACATCTCTCTCTCTTTCCCTCTCCCTCTCCCTGTCTCTCCCCCCTGCTCCATCGTTCTTACGTGGCGACTTCCACCCACTGATCATTGCTTGTCTGCCTGGGTCCATCGTTGCGGTTGCGGGGCGGTTGCGGCGGAGTGTTGGGTATGGATGTCGCTGTTGGCGTGATGGAATTCTCGTGATCTTTTTTCGTTGTTCGTTGATGGCTGGTGGTGGCGATAAAGGTGTTTCGTGTTAGATGCAGTGAGACGACAAAAACAACCCAAAAAAATGTCAAACTTGTCGTGGAACGGTGAGGGATGTAGAGTGCAGGATGCAAGTCGGCGGCGACGTGATTTCTGCCTCGAGAACCTACGAAAAGGAACCAGAACCTGGAAGAGTTCTTGGCAGAGAGGCACAGGCTAATGCAGGCGCTGTGGACAGTCCAAATTCCAGATCCAGTGCGATTAATTATCGATAGGGAGCTTTGGCGGAGTTGCGGAGCTTGCCGGCCGCGGCATCCATTTTCCAGCGCCGCCAGAGTTGCGCGCCAACCAAACGTTAACCGCGTGCTTCCCATTCCACTGCAGCCAGTTTTGGCGACGTCAATCAAATGCGGGCAGAGCTCAATTTAGGTCCCTGTCACGCATCCCACCAAAACACCAAGCCCACCTGTCACAAAGTAAATGCAAATGCGACACCACCATTGACGATGCCGCCGTGAAGCGACATCTGCCTCTCTTTTTTTGTTCCCTTTGATGGTCGTGACGCCAATGAAACTTAAAACGCCATGTATACCATTGGCAACCAGGGCAAGATTATGCGCAAGCTGCTAGGCAAGCCAACTGTCGACTCGGTCCACGATACCGTCACTTCGGCCGTTATCGCGAAATCGCCCCTCTCGAATAACTACCGGCCCATCTCGTCCCTCGACACCGTCTATGATACCGGCGGTAAACCCATATCTTCTTTCGATCGATCCCCTGACGGAAACTCAGCTGTGCTTGCCAGTCACCACATCCTAAAGATTGTCTATTTCGATGGCCTGGAAATCAACGACAAGATAGATCTGCGCGCTCTGATCAATGCCCAGCCAAACCTTCGGAACAATGCGCCCGCTTCTGTTGCCGATCAGTTGTTGATTCAAGATGTCAAATGGGGACAGAACATAGGCGGGAGGCATGTCATTTGGACCGCCTGCACCAGCGGCAAAATCTTCCAGTACGACCTGGTGCGCGCAACTTCAACAACGTTTGGATCCACGCTCGACTTTATCCAGATGCGAGAAGATTCTCGGCAGGTCAACTCGCTCGATATAAACCCCCATAAGCCGTCGTTCCTCCTGTCTGGAAGCCAAGACGGAATCATACGATGCTTCGACATCCGAGAACCTTTCCAAACCAGGACAGGCGCCATGTTTCGCGCGATAAGCGCTTTCAAATGCCATGCTGATGGAGTGCGCAAGGTTCAGTGGTCGCCAAAGGATGGGTTCACATTTGCTTGCGGAACAGAGCAGGGGTTGGTGCTCAAGTGGGACATGCGCAAACCGACGGCACCAATGCTCAGAATAAACGGCCATGGGAAAGCCTGTACTTCGATTGCATGGCACCAGGATGGCATCCATCTTGTCAGTGCCGGGTTGGATGGGAAGTGTAACATCTGGGACATGTCCAAGCAGGACAAACGCCAAAAGCCAAAATGGGTCATCTCTACACCAGCTCCCGTCGGCTCTCTTGCCTGGCGTCCTGGTCAGTGGTCCGCGACAGCTCAGGGGAAGCGCGCCTCCCAACTCGCCGTGACGTACGATGAGACCAGTCAGAAGAGGTACGGAATTAACTCGGTTCACATCTGGGATCTCGCTCGTCCTACTATGCCCTACAAGGAGATACAACGGTTCGAGACGGCGCCCAGCTCCATTCTGTGGCACGACCAGTACCTTCTATGGACGGCCGGACAGGATGGTCTCTTTAACCAGTGTGATGTTTCGTTTGCTCCCAAGGTAATCGACCGCCAGGCTGTGTCCACCATGGCCTTTTCTGCTCTCGGAGAGGTGGGATTGTGTCTCGATGAAAGACCCCGTTCTTCCCGTCCTCGACCTCGAATCGCACATCACGACACAAACCCCACACCATCTTACAGCTCAAGTCCCACAACCCCGACGGCGGTACCAAAGTATAGCGTCAGCCGGAGTGATTCGGAGGACGATGCTGTCGGAAGCTTCCTGGGTCCAAAAAGAAGGGGCAGCCGAAGGCGCCGACCAAGCATTCGATCCGGAAATACACTCGGCACAACGCCACCAGCAAACACAGGTTTGGAAGAAACGCTTTCCCTGGAGGAGACCATCAAAGTCACGGGCTCCTACAAACCACAACAATCCTTTGCCGTGGGACGCGTTCCGTACGGCGCAAAACCCGAGATCGATTTGTACCTTTCCCTCAACTACCTAGAGCCTCTCCACGCCGAACTACCTTATACCCCCGGGTGCATGCCACTTCCCGATCGGATCGCTACCATCCTGGAACATTATGCCAAAGCCGCCGAACATGCCAGGCTCTTTCGTCTTGCACAGACGTGGCGCATCCTTGCTTTCGCAGTTGATCTCTTGCTCCATCGCCGGGCTCAATACCATCTGGAAAAGCGCCAGGACAAGTACACCAATTCTACCCTGAGAAGGAGGATTGATGACAAAGCGAGATCCCTACACAATATCTTTGATTACTCGCTAGATGGTCAAGTAACACCAAGAAAAGTCACGTCGATAGCAAGCTTTGACAGGGCACTCCATCCGACGAGGTCGCTGTTGTCGGAGGAGCTTGAAAGCACTTCCAACGTGCCCACCCCCCTGGCACGCCCCGTCCCGGACTCGGGAGCGGCTCGTCTCGATGATAGTGGGCGCAAGAAGCTAACTCCCATCCTCGAGCCAGAGAGTTTTACCCTACCTCCGGCAGCGCACCCGCACCACCCCGTGGAAATACGGAAACGTCTCGACTCGGCCCCGCTATCCGTGACAAGTCATGACAGCGAAGCCACCCACGCCAGCACAGAAGGTTATGACTTTTACGACACCGAAGCCATAAGTAAGGCCATCGATGTCCCTAATGCAAGGCCTAAACCAACTCAAGTTATAGACGTTCGAGGCCCTGGCTCTCCGCAGCGACCGAAGAAACCGCCAGCTTTCCGGCAAGATTCAGATGACAGCTTCACCCGAGTGTTTTCCGTTTCCGACGACAGCAGGCAAACCACGGGCTTGGCCGGCTCCTCGGATAGCAGTGCGCCGCCATTCGGTACAAAGGCTGGCGTCCAAGCAGCAATCCGACGAGGCAGCGGGAGCGACGAGGGCGATTTTGCAAGCCGCATTCGGGGCAAGCACATGGAGCAGTCGCCCATTCCTTCAGGCGCTACCCCTTTCCGCAAGCTCCTCCACAGAACCGAGACCGACTTGACCACGATGACGTCCTATACCGAGTTTACCGACGAGCACCACGCCATTACCCAAACCACAGCTGACAGCTTCGAGTCACGATATCCTTCGCAGCAAACTGATTTCGCCATCGATTCGCCTCAGCAGCAGGAGTCATTGGCTGTGGAAGCTGGCATGTCGCCGGAAGACGACCTCTCCCCCTACATTGTCGAGACCGACTTCCTCTACTGGCCCGGCGACGACCCTTACCCTTACCCAATCAAAGACACGACGCAGTTTTCGGAGACTGCCGCGCCGCCCCTCCAGCCCTATACTATGATTGCTCGGGCACTCCAATATGAAGTCAAAAAGTCTGCGCTCAACGCAATGGCTATAATACTTCTCCTCAAGCCCCTTCTGCCTGACGACATTATCGACACCTTCCAGGCCGCTGCCATCCTCAGACAGCAGCACCAAAGGCTGATGAACCTCAAGTCGTTCGTTGAAGCCGCTCTCCTCCGCAAAATGTGCATGAAGGGCTGGCCAGGCGGTCCTCTCTCCTCGTGGGGAGAGAATTACCCCCGGGTGCTCGCAGCCGCGCAGCAAGGCGTTCAGGCTGGGTTTATGTGCCCCAAATGTCGGAAGCCAAGAGAAGTCGACCAATCCTCCGGAGAGTCAATTTGGCAGTGCAAGCGGTGCGATGCCGTCATGGCGCCGTGCGCTGTGTGCATGCAAAGGGACGCACCGATGGTTGTCCCCCAGGCAAAGCCTGAGAAACAGGTTGAAGAGGAAGGGGGATCGGAGGAGGCGTCTGAACACGGTTCGGAGAAGCAGAAGGACAAACAGAAAGAAGAAGACGACCAGGCAGAGGAGGATAAGCAAAAGGAGGTGGAACCAGAACCGGTTCTTGCCACTTGGTGGCACTGCCCTGGCTGTGGACACGGAGGCCACTCTTCATGCATGGAAGCGTGGCACACTGGGTTTGAGGAGGAGTGTTCCTCGGCAGCGGACGATTCTCTGGCTTCGGAGTTTACAAGTGACGGATACTGCCCCTTTGACGGGTGCGGACACGCCTGCCTACCCGGCCGGGGAGCAGTCGAGGTTATTGCCGCGCGCGTGGAGGATGTAAGCAGGGCGGTCAAGGAAGCGACGAGAAAGGCGGTGGAGAATATGAAGGCTGTCGTTGCCGCTGCCGAGGCGGAGATGGCCGCGCGGAACGAGCATCACCGTCGGGGTGGGGATGCCGCCTGGGGTAGATTGGATCATCCGCATCAGCACGGTGAGCAGCATCAAAGCGGGCACGAGCACGTGATCAAGAGTGATAGCTACGATGTCCCGCAGAGCAGGGCGGTTGAGAGCGTGCGGGAGTCGTTGGCGAGCGTGAGCTTCTCGAACAATAGCAGGCATAGCACTCCCGGAGCGAGTATTCTGAGCTCGAGTCCCGGACGGAGCGGGATGCATCACCCCGGGGAGAGGGAGAGGAGGAAGAGCGTCAAGTGGGCTGGACAGGAGTTGGAGAGGCGGTGATTTAGGCTTTGGCGTTTGTACCTATTTACTGCATATGAGTGGAAGGATATACTCAAGCATGATTATGTTTCTTTTTTTTCTTTTTTTTTTTTTCCGAGGGGGTGATTATTCTCTTCATCTTCACGTGTCGGTCGGTTTGGCTGCGTGCTTGATGACTGTGAACCTTGCTCCACTCACGCCGTCCATGATGACTGCCCAGGGCTCAGGGCTTCAACTCCCATGGTTATGCTTTCTGTGTGCGCGTCGGCACCTGGTGTCTGGTGGTGGTGGCGTTCATGGCTCACTTTGCCGATTTGGAGAATTATAAATCTTGGTTGGGCTCATGGAAGCAAATCCAACCAAACTTGCATCTGTCATTGAACATAGAAAACACCACACGCAAACTTGTATTAGTACTCCTCAAGTCACAAACAATGCGCACCACAACAAGCATCGTCCTCTTCGTTTTGGGCATCCTCCCCGCCCTGGGCACCGCTCTGCCCAGCGCTCCTCAGAGCTGCTTTATGAACTGCTGTGTTTCATGGTATGTCCTCTTTCTTTCCTCACTCTTTTTTTTTTCCTTCTCGTCTTTTCTGTCTGCATACCTGTACTGGAGAAACAGAAAAAAAGACTAATATATGTTTTGGGGGAACGCGGAAAGGTGCAATCCAATCTGCGGGCAGGGCAAAGGCGGTGATGTCCAGTGCAGAAGGGGCTGCATGAACGACTGCAAGGCTGCTTGCGACCACTGCGCTGGGAAGGGGCCCGATTGCTTGAAGATGGGTGATCCGGACGAGGAGGAGGATGAGATGGTGGCGATGGTGAGGGTTGATGAGACGCAGTGAGGGGGAAGATGTCGTCCCATGTCCAACTTGCAACTGGGATGAATGATTTGCTCCTTTTTACACATCTGCGAAATCCTCCATACTTTTTTCCCCCCTGTCAGTCCCCACCCACTTCAAAGAGCTTCCCTCTCACAAAAGCCCCGACGCTTGACGGAGATAAGAATCGCTAAGATTTTGATGCTCGGGATCCAAGATGCGCGAGGCATGTCCAACAGACGCCGTCTCTTGCACGGCTCTTATTCCAACGCCATCGTGAAACCTTGTGGTGGAGTCGGGAATTTCTTTTTATTTTTTGGAGTCTTTAGCGCGCGCATGAGTGGTATTAACATCCGAAGACGGCCGGAACATATGCAATGGTCCCCCAGTGTTACCCAGCAACTGCACGTGGAATCCTTCATCCATTGTCTTTGCCGAGAGTCATCGGCACCACCACGCTGCATGTGTTCGGGGTTTACGGATTTCCCAAAAGAGGTACAAGTTTTTTGGGATGATGCCGACGGAGGACGAGTATATAAGTTCTGCGCATTGGGTGTTTGTGTGCTAAAATCAAAACAAATATCTCTCGGGTCATTCTCCGAGTCATTGCCAAATATCTACAAGTTTCACACACCTTTGATTCCTTTCTCTCCTCCTCATTTCTCAATTCCACCCCTTTGAACAAAACATAAAATGTCCCCCCACGTTTCTTCAACAAATGGCACAACCACCAGCACCGCCAGCATCAAAAAGTCCCTCCGCATCGGCGTGATGCTTGAACAGGTCCAACTCTCAGACATCATCTCGATCGACATCTTCGGCAACCTGTCCCAAGCCTACCTCTCCCAGCTGAAATCACTCGACCCAAACTCACTCTACACGGTCTTTGAGTCCCAGGCTCTGGACATTGAATTCTTTTACATCGCCGCCACCCTGGAACCAACAATCACCACTCCCCCTACCTTTTCCGGTGCCGGCCCGACGGGATACGGAGGATTCAAATACCTCCCCAACACCACGTACGACACCTGCCCGCGCGATTTAGACATTCTGCTGATCGGCGGCCCGCTGCCCACCCACCGCCCGCCCCAGGCGGATAAGTTCATGAAGGAAGCGTGGCTGAAGACGAGGGTGTGGATGACCACCTGCGTCGGGAGCATGTGGGTTGCCTCGGCGGGGTTGTTGCAAGGGAAAAAGGTCACCACCAACAAGGCGTTTCTGGACGTGGCGAGGGGGATGTATCCCGAGACGGAGTGGAAGTTTCAGAGGTGGGTTGTGGACGAGAAGGAGTACGACGGGCCTGAGGGTGAGGGAAAGGGAGGGGAACTGTGGACGAGCGGCGGTGCGGGGACGGGGGTGGACATGGTTGGGCAGTACTGTTTGGATAACTTCGGGTGGGAGTTTGTGAACACCATGGCGCTGGAGGGGTTGGAGTTTAATCCTGGGGGCAGGGGGAGTCAGTTTTTTGAGAAGGGGGAGAAGGGGAAGAAGGAGTGAGAATCAATAGATACCTGAAAAAGTCTGATTCAAAATGTTGAAAAAATTTACCCCCTCGAATTTCATGCATTTTTTTCCCCCCTACGCAACATACATTCTACGCAGTGTGTGTTGGATCAATTTTTCATGCAACTTACTTCAACACACAAAAATATGTAAATTGTGAGGTTTGTTGTATATAAAATTACAAATTGCTTTTTTTTTTTCTTTTTTTCTTTTTTTTCTTTTTTTTTTTTGGGGGGGGGGGGGGTTGCCGTCAATTGGAGTTCCACACACTGTGCAAAAGTCCCTAAACCGAAACAGACAGACTGCCAAAAGCCACACCCGTGACCGCTGTTCGTGACTGCTGTCCGTGGCTGACTCCAATAAAATTCATCGCACCTTTTTCAATCGCAGAGGCCGGCATTTACTCTCCACCAAACACACCATGGCAATCCTACCACATATTCCGGGGCTCAACGTCGTCGTTGTCGTCGACGGCGTGGATGCGCAAGAGTACGACCCCGACGAGGAGGAGGATCATGACCAGCCGCTGAGCCTCATCAACTTTGATCATGTTTATAATGACCAACAGGGAGCCATCCCCCATGTTGTCCGATACATCGAGGCGAAGCCAGGAGCTCCATTCTTCTACCGCATCGCCCTCGGCCCAGATTTCGTCTTTCGGAGTTGTCACCATCTTGGGTATCGCCTTCAAGGCGATGGCAAGAATTGGGGCGGGGGCCACGTCTTCGCGTCTGACAAGAAGCAAAACGCCTCCATAGTTGTCACGGTTTCCAAAATCACCATTGGCAATTCAAAGGAAGGCTACAAACGCATGGAGTTCTGCTTCGCCCCTCTTTCCCTCGGTATGACATGGCATCTCCAGGCACACTCCCTCTCGGGTATACTGACAGCTCCGCAGTTGAGTCCGACAACTTCAAGCCCGGCGATATTAAAGCCCAGGTGGAAGCTGCCAAAGAATTCGGATCCCTAAAGCTTTCGTTTTTCCGATTTGACAGCGGCAACAGGTACAGTTTGGAGGGGTCAGGCGGCGTTGCTGATATCCTGAATCAACCAAAGGAGTTCTCTGAGAAAGCCTTGAAGGGAAGAGCGGTAGATTGTGTTTCGAGGTAGGTGTGGATCGTTTTGCTCTTACAGTTCGCGCGGCTAACAGCTTGTCAGTTTCACCTCAAAGCCGTTAGCCAAGAGGGGTTACGGATACGAGAGAAATTACACGCACCCCCGAAAGCTTCCGTTTGCCGTCTTCGAGTTCCGGTACCGTTCCAAAGGTAGTACATCATTTTCCATGTGTTTTATTATATGGTGGGCCGCGGGGCTAATGAATTGGTGCAGAGGGCTTGATGGCCGAGGGCATCATCCCGCGCCCTGTCCAAGTCGACGACGATGAGTCGGTTGAAGACCGCCCGATCGCCAAGCCGGAGCAATCCACGCTGGAGCAAGTTCGGGGCATGAGTGATGAGGAAGTCCGGCGCAGACTCGCGGAGCTGATGGATCAGAGCGCGGTAGGTAATCCCAGACCCCCAGACTCCCAGCAAGGCTACACATCCCTGACAGTTTCTCTTTGCACAGCGTGGTGGCCCTGGAATCAAACGCGAGGCGCCCATGGATGATGCCAAATTTTCGGCGCGATACAAGACCCGGAAATTGAATAACGGCCAGGTAGAGATTGACCTGACAGATGACTGAAAGCCTGAGGGGAAAGGGGAAGTGGAAGGTGGAGGGGAAGGGGAATGAGTGAAGGGTGAGGGATGATGGATGATGGAGAAATACATAATTAGATATTTCTGAATTTCGAACAAAGTGAAGCCATCAATGCAAAGAATGGGCAGTTAGAGTTCACACTGTGGGGAGTCACTCAACCACAATTGGCTCCTTCCTCGCCGTTTTCGCTTTGTTAATGGAGCCTTCCGCGGCAGTCCTCACTCTTCCACAGTCGCCTTTCTAGTTCCATCTCACCTTGGCGGGGTGTCTACTTACGAACCCCCAATCGCCTTCGCTCTTTCTCATCCCTCACTACTAGATTCGATTCCTCCTCCCGACTTCACCATGGCGATTCTTCCTTCAATTGACAATCTCGAGGTGACTATCATTGTTGGCGATCAGGGCGCCAAAGAATACGACGCCCCTGATGATGAGAACCCGGTGGATAGCATGACGCCGGACGACTTCGACCTTGCCTTGTCTCAAGGACGAACCATTCCCTATAATCTGGAGTATATCGAAGCGAAGCCCGGGGTCGGTTACATCTTTCAAGTTACGCTCGGTCGATCTTTCATTCCTCGATGCCATCATATTGCCTGGTCCGCCGAAAGTGATGGCAATATGATCAAACTCACGCATTTTGACGACACTCACAGACAACAAGACGGGTCGATGAGACGCCAGGTGGGGGGTATACTTGACGGAAACCCAAGAGAGGGATACAAGATATTAAATTATTGCTTCGAACCAGTCACTGTCGGTACGGATATCAAACAGAAATTGACTTGCGCTTTGATCACCGTGTTCACTCAACTAATTTATTCCTATAGTCGAGGAAGACAATCTCAATCCAAGCGAGCTTCGAGAGCAGGTGGACAAGGCCAAGCACTGCGGAACCCTCAAAGTTTATCTTTACAGGATGAACCGAGGTGACAAGTACAGCCGCGACGGAACAGAACACAATAATTCCCACATCAAACCCCCAAAGGAGCTTCCCGAGAAAGCGTTGAAGGGGAGGTCGATAGGATGCGTCGCGGGGTCCGTGAATATATCTCTACTTCATCAGCTTGTCACTTTCACCGACTAATACCCTCTCAGGACCACCCCAGGGTTGAAGCGGGACGCTGGGTTTAGCTACGCGTCCAACTACGCGGACATCCGCAGGCGTCCATTTGCAATTTTCGAGTTTCGCTATCGCTCCAAGAGTAGGTGACCTTCACCTGCCGTTCCTTGATCTCCCCGGCGAGACTGACAGCTAATGGGCCATCAGAGGGCTTGGTGGCAGAGGGCATTATTCCTCGTCCCACCGTTCTGGACGAGGTGGAGGAGATGAGCGACGGCGAAGTCAGGCGAAGACTTGCAGAGCTTTTGGAGAGGGATCAGGTAGGGGGTTCCCTGAAAGCTTACCTACGGATGAACTGCTAATATCGGCTATCTCTTTAGAAGAATGTTCCCAATCCTGGGGTTAAACGTGAAGCGCCGCCGATGGACGATTCCGAGTTCTCGGCCCGCTACAAGACGAGAAAGTTGAGCAATGGTCGTCTGGAGATTGACTTGACGGACGACTGATTGATAGAAATGGCCTGCGTCGAGGCGGCTGTGGCTATAGAGCAGGAACTTTGAGGCCCGAGGGTGTTCATCTGCACGTAGTCAACGCGCAGAGACACAGACCTTGCGGACGCCACAGAGTTTCATCTTGAAGAATATTGAGGGAATATTTGTGACAGGCTATGACATGTAGTCAAGAATCATGCAGAGGGTGCAGTTGAGGCGTGGCGGAACATGAAACATTGGTGAAAAGCCATCACCGTAGTTGGGGAATCTGCAAAGTTGACCGAAAGGGGAATGGATCAATTCATGGTAGCGATGCACACCTTTTTGACAATCAGGAAGGTCTCCCGGCTGATATAAAAAGGTGCGCAACAAAAGAAGAAAAGATAAATAAAAAAAACAATATTCTGAAGCCACCAACCAACTGACAGAACGTTTAGAATGCTTCCATTTATCCGGGATCGGATCTGTGTCAGGTTGTTGGTTTGCCGTCTGCTGAAGAATTACCCCTGCCCCTGCTTCTTCCCCACATTATAAGCAGTTTGCTAATGACCGTTCGTGATGATTTTTGTGTGTGCGTGTTCGTCGCCGGTCAGTGCGCTTGCAGAAAGGTGTGGGCGGGACGAGGGGGCACAGCAACAACTATTGACAGCAAGCTGCGCGCAAATATTGGCACACACTTGCCCGTCTTGGGATCGTTGCCAACCTGCCAATGCTGCTCATCCCATCAGACGAGATCCTCGCAATGTCGATCGCACAAGTCCCTTGCTCGAAACATTAATTATCGGTTGAAGAGATCAATGCGCAGGGCGGGCTTGGGAGGGAAATGGAAGATCCGATCTGTCTTGACAAGTACTTGAATGATGGGACAATTTATCAATCAACAACAACCACACACTTCACAACATCTCCCTAACCCACAGAGTCTGTGCGCTTTCTTTTTCTCGCTCAAGCATAGCATAATTAGTTGCCGACACCATCTCATTCCCCCGGGCCCGGAACCGAGCTCAGCTTTCTCGTTCCCATGCAGCAAGGAATTCACTTCGCTTGGCGTCCAACCAAAAATACCGTTGCATTGGGTCCCGTCCTTGAACACTCTGACATGACCGACCACGCCAACGTACCCCAGACTTTTTCTTCGTCCCGTGTGTGTCTCGCTTCCCTGGAACCAGACAAATTCCTTCTTTATTTTCCCGTCTTCATTTTCGGCCGACGGCAAAGATGATATTGACCCCCCTAATATCTGTATATAGCCTGCCAAGAGTCCCCTTTGACAGTCACACACACCACGTTACCTCGGAACTTTTTGTTTTCTCTTTTTTTCTTGTCATCTTATAAGGTATACACCATCCACATTACCCCACGATCCCGTTTCCAAGCTCCACCCCTCGAGGATCCCGATCTGTCAAAACCATTCCTTCGGGATTTTGGCATCAAACATCCCACCTAGATGGTGGTGGATACCGCAGCGACGAGAACAAGAGCCGAGTTTATCAGACCTCACTATTACGGACGACCATGAGCGACACATCACAGCCTGCACCAATACCCTCAGGGGAAGGGCCGAGTCCTCCGCAATTACCGCCAAACCTCCCCCACGACTCGTTAAAAATCAACATCATCGTTTCAGCAGCTGTGTGCTGGTTTATTGCTTTATTCTTTGTTATTATACGATTTTACACCAGGGGAGTGGTCATTCGAGTTCTCGGAGGGTCGGATTGGAGTATACTTGTTGCTTTGGTATGTCTCCACCAATGTACCCGCAGTACTTTTATCTTGGTTGTTGACAGACGACCAGATATTCGCAGGCGCAACATGCGGAGCAGTGATTGAACGTTCGTATAATTACCCACTCTCCTTTTAACTTGACACTCGTTAACACCCAACCCAGAAGCAACAGAAGGCTCCGGCCGACACGTCTGGGACTTGGATCCAACAGACGTGCCATCAGCAATAGCCTGGGGAAGAGTCAGTCAATCAAAAATCTCCTTGCACCTTTACCTGTTATCTCTTGCATGCCACTTTTACATGACCAAATTTACAACTCACCACCCTCAAAACAAAAATTCAGCTAACCCTGTTAATAGGCAGCATGGTACGGCATCCTCTTCTACCTCCTCACCCTCTGCTTCTCCAAAATTTCCATTTTACTCTTGTACATCCACCTCTTCACCTTCAAGTGGGCCCGCCTGGCCGGGCAGATCCTGTTGGGCACGGTCGTCCTGACGCACCTGTACATGGCCCTGGTGACTTTTACGGCTTGCATCCCGCTCGTCTCGTACTGGGATTTTCGGCTGGAAAAAAAATACTGCCACCCGCAGGCCGTGTGGTGGAGCAACACGGGGATGCACATGGTTACTGATTTTTTGATCTTTTTGTTGCCCATGCCCGTCGTCTGGAGCATACGGCTGCCGAGGAGGCAGAAGTTGGCGCTGTCGGGGGTTTTTGGGTTCGGGTTTGTGTGAGTTATTATATTACTTTACTCTCCCTTCCCTCCCCACCTTGTTCTTATGATGTATAAAAGGATGTACATGTACTGATATGAAAAAAAAAAAATAGGGTCTGCTTTATATCGATCTTGAGGTTGATTCAGCTTTTACGCGCCCAGACGAATCCGGATTTTACCTACGGCGCTGCCGAGTTGTCTTATTTGACCGCGGTCGAAGTCAACGGCGCCATCGTGTGCGCGTGCGTCATGACGCTCAAGCCTTTTGTCGTCCGGTTCTTCCCGAGGCTCTTGTCCTCTCGCGGAACGGGGAGCAATCCGGACTCTGTTGGAAGGAGAAGAAGTCTCACGCCTGTGTACGGACCTGGTCCGCCGACGATTGGGAGTCTGCCTAGGAAGGCCGCGGGGATGATGCCTGTCAGTCCGTTGAGCGTTCTGGACAAGCAGTATGGGATACACAGGGACGAGTATCAGGGCCGCGGCGCTGGTGGTTGGAACATGAACGTGGGAGGGGGAGGAGGAGGAGGAGGAGGGTATGTGGAGATTGATGATGACAAGGTGCCTGTGGTGGATGTGGAGATGGAGGAGAATATAGCGACGGGCGGAAGGAGAGGCGCACAGGAGGCGAGGAGGGATTACATGTCTAGGAGGGGAGTGCCGGTGCCGGAGGGGGTTGTGAGGGTTGAAACGAGCGTTACGGTTATAAAGGAGGATAAGAGGTGATGATTTTATGTATTTCTTTTAAAATTTTCGACCCATGTTTAGCATAAAATTCTATTTCAATGCTTCCCTTTTTGATTTCTCTCACATCCATTTTTATTATACCGTAACATTGAATCACGAAACATGGATACGTCCTTAACCCCGTCTATTTACTCGACGCGTTCTCTCCCAAATCTACAAATTCGCCTTCTTCTCCCCCTTAATTTCAATACTGACCTCACTCGGCCCCTCCTTCCCAAACCTAACCACAATTCTCCTCTGCCCGTCACCTCCCCTCCCGGTCCCCTCCAACTCCGGACCGGGCTTGTCAAGCCCCATAATCAACCTCCCGTCCTCCTTCCTCCCCACAACAGTAGGCGACATGGCCTTATCCTTCCAAGGAATCATCTCCGTCTCCTTCCCTCCCTCGGCGGTCGGAACCCTGTCCACAAACTCCAAAAACCTCTCCCTCTGTTCATTCACCGTTCCCTTCCCGCCAGCAAAGAAGGGCTCCAAGACGCTCAAAATATAAAACTGAGGCGGATACAACGTAACCTCCCCTTTCTTAGCCTGCTCTAACCAGACGCCAACATCATTAAACGCCAACTCTGTATGTTCCAACCCTCCATCGTGAGTAGGCACCACCACTGTACCGCCTTCTACCGTACCAGCAGCCTCAGCCTCAAAAGGCATCATATAAACATACATCTGCGTGGTAAACCTCTTTTTCATATTAGGCGGCGTAATCCACCTCGTAAAAGGGATCAAGCCATCTAAATTATCACGTGTAATTTTTTTCATTAGCCCAATCATCATCATCGTCACACCCAAAACCGAGTCCACACGGTCCATAGGATAGGATAGGTTAGGATCGGATAGGATCGGATCGGATAGGATAGGATAGGATAGGATAGGATAGGATAGGATAGGATAGGATAGGGTGCAACACTTTCACCATCAACATGGAAACTCACCAACATCAGCTCGTCCGCCCAACCGCTCAACAAACTGCCCAAACCCCTCGGCGCCCGAATGAACATCCCTCCTCCCCCTTTCCCTAACCTCCTCGTCCACTCTCAAAACCTCTTTGTTGTTTCCCACGTCCCCCTTAAAAGCCAACAACATCCCCGTCTCCTCAAACGTCTCCCTGACGGCAGCCATCCTGTACGCCGCGCAATCCCTGTGGTACCTCTCCAAATCGCCGGGGTCGCCTACCTCCCCGTCGTGTTTTGCGTCAAGGTTCCCGCCGGGGAAGACGTGCGCGGAAGCAAAGGAAGAAGAAGTCTGGACGCGCTTGAGGAGGAGGACCTGGTTTGTCGGTGACAGCAAAACTACGCTCGAGCTGGGGCGGGGGACGGCGGCGGCCGGCGGTGGGGATTTTTTCATGGTTGACATTGTTTTGGCCGTGGATGGGTAGGAGTAGAAGCGCGGCGGTCGTGAGGGTGAGAACGAGTATGAGTTTGATCTCGTTGATGTGAGTATAAACTTGAAGGATCCCGTCCTAACTTGGGAACAAAAGAGGGTCATTTATGGAAATGAGAAAAAAAACTATTTAAACTTCACTGACCCCCCTCATATAAACAGTTCTGGAAACCGCTAACAAAGTTGGGGTTTACGTGAAAGTGAGAGTGAGATGCGTGCGGTTCCTGAATGTGAGAGTGAGCCGAGGCATTGGAATCTGGGGTAATTCCCCACTTATCTTCGGGAATCGTCTTGGCAAGTCGGGGACGAAGTCAACAACAACATCAGCAACAACCAAGTCAGTAATATCTAAGCCAAAGGTTAAAATCCATTTATGCCTCCCTTGTTTCCAGTTCATAAGCCATACACGTATACAAGACACAACACACCACCCATATGCCCGCCGCCCCAAAAAATATACTTCCAACTCCTGTATTGCCATGCTTCCCAAATCCATGAAAACTACCCCGCATTTCCAACCCCTGCCCCCAACCCTCACTCATAACCTCTTCCTCTCCCTCTTCCTATTCGTAATCTTCCACAAACAACAAACACTCTTACTCTCACACCACCTCTTCACATCCTTCTCATCAACCTTGCCCTTGCCAGTGTCAAACCCAACCCTCTTCAACTCCCCCGAATTGAGCCACTCGGTCAAATCCTCCAAAACAATCGGATCGTACATCAGCATCTTCTCATACCAAGACGGATCATTCGGATCCTTTGCCGGGGGCGCACTCGTCACTGCTTTGGTGATATATCCAAACAAGGTAACCTGCTGACTTGTCGGGCTGGCGACTAGGGACATGTCCGCTTCTTCGTTCTCGGTCATGGACAGGTCCATCGGTGGAGGGGAGGAGAAGATGTCTTCTTCCTCTCGGGACCGGGATCCACGCCTGCTTCTCCGCGAGGAGGAACGTGAAGCAGGGGATGATGCAAGGGATTCCAAGTCTGAATCTGAATCTGAATCCATGTCAGAGTCTTCGATTTCGATGAGCGAGTTGCGTCGTCGAGGGGTCGAGGCGCGCTTAGGGGATGCGGCTCGTTTCGGAGATGTTGTCCGCTTGCTTGGTGACTTTGCTTTCGCCTTTGGCGATCTGACTGGCGATGTTACTCCATTCTTCCTGGGTCTTGCACGCGGAGACTTGGGCTGGGATGCGGCTGCTTGTTGTGCATCGTGCTCTTGAAGACGAGCAACGAGGTCCGGCTTATTTCCGGACACCTTTAAGCCCCTTTCTTGGAGGAGCTTCTTCAAGTCCGGAATTTTCAAGCCCTCGTACTCTGTGGTGATAGTAAGAGGACGTTGAGATGGCGCGGGAACAGTCTCTAACGAATCCTTTCTCGGTCGTCCTCGGGGAGAACCAGCTGTGGTAAGCTTCGATGCCGCTTGAACTTTGGTTGACGTGGACATCGCCAGCTGTGTAGACAGACCTGACTGGTTTCTACTTGCCAAGCACTGGTCAAGCAGTGCAATCATTGCTGTCCTTTTCTTGACAGGCTTGAAGCCGTAATTGGCGACATCTCGCGCCAACTGTGCATCCGTATAAAGCTCATATTTTGGTCGGGCCGGCACTTGTGGCTGAGTCTGACGTGGAGTCTGTGCCTGTGACATCAGAAGCTCGTGATGCTCTTGATTACTCGGAGGGGGCATGAAGTCATCCCATTCTGGCTGCTGGCTCTCCACTGGCTTTGATGACCTGGTGATAGTCTTTTGAGTTGAGAGAAATAGGGTTGCTGTGCTGGCAATCGGCGGCGAATCCGTCAGGTCTAGGATATTTGACAAGACGTCATCGTCGAGATCGTCAGGAGATGGCGCTTGGGGTTCAGTTGCACTTTGGCTTGGAGATGATGCGGCTGTTTCCACTTCAGGGGGCGGCGAGTCTGCAGAGAATTTCTGTGACAACACAAACTCCTTGGAGGTAGGGGATGAACCCGTCAAATCCAAAACCTCAAGACTGAGCAGCTCACCGTCCTCATCCCTGGCGCCAGCACCCCAAAGCCGTGATTCCCTCTTTTTGCGCACCACGAACTCACTTCTGATGGGACTCAATGTAGTGAATGGATCTGGATCAGCTTGGTTGGACACTTTCATAGCCTCATGCAGAGCGCGCAGGAGATCGGGATCATCTTCCTTGGCCAACTGACTTGATGTTCCAAACACAAAGTCCTGATGAGAGACTTGTCGGAGAGCACTTGCAGGCGACAATAAAATCTGCTTGCGTGGCTCCGCCTTCTTCTTCGAAGTGGCTGCCTTGGTTGACTTTTTGGAAGCCTTGGCTTTGGTCCCTGCTGCCAATTGTACCTCTTCGCCTTTTTCATTGACCAACTCCACGAAACCCAACAGTGAGCCCTGATTCTTTGTGGTCGGCTCTTGGGGACGATAGGCAGCGGTGGCCAACTCTGTGATTGTGCGAGGCTTCTTCTTCGGCGCCTTCTTGGGTGGAGAGTTCTCAAATGGTTGCACCGGCGGCTCTTGTGGGGCGGGCGAAGGAGCGGGATTCACAAACATTTGGATGTGCTTCCTCTTCCCCAGAATATCACTGGACCCCAAAGTAATGGCGGAATCCTCGTCTGATTTCCGACTAAACGTGTCATGCAATTTCTTGAATACAGCTTGTTTGGGGGAAGCAGCCGACCAAGCCGGGCTGTCTGTGAGCGCGGGTGTGTCTTGGAGAGTTGAAGAGTCAGAAATGATTGTCACGCTGGTGCTGTTCCTTGGAGGTGTCCAATCTAGCCGTCTCTTCATTGCTGGCTCCAGATTGACAGGCTCATACTCTGCTACCCTGGCGGCAGGCTTGGAGATATCCTTTGGTTCCAAGGCCTCCTTGGGGAAGTGTCGGCTGACAGCCTCCGTCCTCTTTTTTGCCGTCTTCTCCTTCGCTACCGACTTCGTAACCTTTCCCTTGGGTAGTGTTGTTTGCGCCATCGCTGTGTCGGACCTGGGTTTTCTCCCTCGTTTCTTCGGAGCAGTGGCATCATCTGGGGCTGGTAGCGGCGGCGCGTCTTCTAACACATCTTGTATCGTGTCCTCAAGACTTATCATTGCTTTTTGCTTTGCCTCTTCCTGCCCCCGCGATATCCCAATTTTCTTTGTTCCAGGTCTCGATGAAATGCCCTGAGGTACTGGGCCTGGTGACAGCTCGATAGCGGCGGAGGCTCTCGAACCCATGGGCGCCGCGATCTCGTCAATTGAGTCGTCACGATCCATGCAACCCTCATCCTCCTCTCTCTGTGCTATTTTCCACACCGTCGCCGCGCTTGTAAATGCTCTCGGGGCCTCACTTGGAATCGGCGCAGCATTGCTACCACTGCGCAGTGTTGGCTGTTTCGGCCGTTTGGGTATGAGGTCGCAAATCGACGGGAATTCGGGAGAGGAAGATATTACGACGGGAGAGTGGTCGCGCGCCATCGCGGCGGGGGAGGAAGAGAACATTTTCGCGTCAATCGGTGGTGGGGCATTTGCGAACCGACCATGTCGAAGTGTTGCGCAACTTGTCTTGAACAGAGAAAGACAGCTGAGTTGTCTCCTCCAAAAGCGTAGTCATATCGAGAACGAGGGATGGTCGAAGGAATGCATTGCTTTTGGGGTACGTTGCAACCATCACAAGAACAGGGGGGCGGCAAAGGGTCAAAATCCCAGAGGTCCAATCATGTCAACAAAAACGCAATAATGCAGATGCCGGCAGATGGCGAATGGTCCTTTGACAAGTGGGGTCGCCAAATCGGGCCTTTCACGAAGCAGGCGCGCTGTCACCTGACCCGGCACATGAGCAAAGTTTGGGCCCCATTTCCCTGCTTCCTCGAATTTGGAGTGGGGCGCCTGTTGGTCTGTGCACAGCCCGCACCCCAGAACCCACCAAATCACCAATCCAAAACTGATCGAAATTCATACTGGTCCCCGAAATTTTGCAGTCTGCCTCTCCGACACCGCAAATCAACCCCAAACCCGTCTTTTCGCAGCACTCATCACAAGTCGCAGCCATGGAGAACGACAAGGGCGAAATCGTCGATCTGTAAGCTCCCGACGGCGGCGACACGCGAAAAACAGAGAGAGACCCGATTGCTAACGCAGGACCTCACCCCTCCAGTTACGTCCCCCGCAAGTGCTCTGCGACGGGCCGCATCATCAAGGCCAAGGACCACGGTTCTTGCCAGCTCACCATCGCCAAGGTCGACGAGAACGGCCGGGCCATCCAGGGCGAGAACATCATCTATGCTCTCTCCGGTTTCGTGCGCGCCATGGGCGAGTCCGATGATGCTCTGAACAGACTTGCTCAGCGTGACGGTCTCCTCAAGAACGTCTGGTCTGCCCAGAGATAAATTACGACAGCTGGAATTGCGAGGGGAGGATGGTACGTTTGGTCACGACATTTCGACTTTTTCGGTCTCCAGCGGATCTGCTGACACCTGGGGACACAGATGTGCGTTTAATCTGCAGACGCCTTGAAACGAACGATTTGGACGACGGGCAGCGGGACGACGGCTTGGGTTTGGGTCTTGAGCTTCTTTTTCGGAACAACAGGTGGCCAATAGCTCGATGGCGTCAACGGACATTGTCTCTCGGAACAAAATAAAACTGGCTTCGTGATCATTTTTTCGGACTCTTCAATTCCGCCACATTTTTCCTTCGTGATCCCCACTACCCGAATCCCTCCCTCTCCACCTTCACCCGGCTAGCAAAGCTTCTCCAGAGACGCGCTCGACTTTTGGGGAGGTTGTGGCTACTCGATAGCTTCCGTGCCGCAGATCAAATTCGTGGCCTTATAAGGCTGTAACGGCTAAGTTCCTGACGTTATGGTACAGATACGGGTTACACATTTCTACATGAGCACAGGGTTTCTTTTGGCGCAAAAGGAGGAAAACACAGAGTAGCAGCTTAAAAAGGAGTCAACGCAGTGGCTTGACAAGCCTGTCCATTGTTCAATAGGTAATATGCCTCCTTGCCCCTTGTTTGTTTCCAACTAGTCAGTTCCCAACCCAATCCCTTATTCGCACTTTCGTAGGGACCCGTTATTTGCACCCAAGGTCAACCTCGATGCGCGCCCTGCCGCAGTGGTGAGCGGGCAATTGACCAAAATGGCGGTGGGAAAGCCTCCTCTTCTTCCTGAGCAATTGCCTTGCCTCGTGACATATTTTCAGCGGGGTTGGATATTCCCCAGGGGGGCGATTGCTAGAACAATAAATCCCGGCCCACGCGCCTGGGAAGTTTCTAGTTGCTATCCAGCTTTGAGCAACATGGCGTTTGCATATATGACACGGACGGACAGGATGATGCAAGACCCGGTCCTGCTCTCTCAATCGGCACCCTCCTTTGACAATTTCGATCAAAAGTAATGGCAATGATTTTCGTGAACCATTCAGCTGGTACCGCGATGTGGTCAATGCAGCGCCAACAAAGACGCGGATCGGGCCCGATCGATCCAAGAAACACCATGACGTAGATCGAGATCGAGCAATTGGGTCGTCAAAGGGTCCAATCGCAGGGATAGCTGCCGTGCGCCACCAACGACATGGGAAAAGCAAGTGCTTCCCCTTCATTTCCCCCCTCTGTTTGCCAGTCTCTCTAATGTTTTCACTGTCGCATTTCTGCCGACAGTCTATCAAGGTATCTCCTCTGTCAGTGATTATCCAGCGACATCGCCAACTACCAAGTCTGCAATTCCTCTCCACCATGGCTGGGAAAGGGCTCAAGCGCAAGCCAGCGCTCAACGGGATCGGCAGCGTCAGTCCGCCGAACGGCGTTGCTCAACACCCCCAGAAGAAAGTCAAGACCGAATCTCCCAAGAAAGTCAAGACCGAATCTCCCAAGAAAGTCAAGACCGAATCTCCCAAGAAAGTCAAGACTGAACCCTCTTCCCCGAACGGCATCACTTCCTCCAACACCGACCCTCTTCGAGCCCCTCACCCATTCTTTGCCGACTCTGAAGAACACGGCATCGTCCTCCGCAAATACTATCCCCACGAAATGTCCAACGCCCGCGCTCGAGCGTACATCAACAACGAGCTCCCCCGTCCGATCGAACTTCTCCAAGCCGCACAGACGGCTACTGCAGCAGCGCGCGCGGATCTCCCTGTCAAGGATGCTGTTGTGCACTGGTTCAAGTGGGACCTGAGGACCCAAGACAACTCGGCGCTGTATTTGGCCAGCCAAAAGGCAGCAGAGGCCAACGTTCCGCTTATTGCCTTGTATGTCGTTAGTCCTCAAGACTTTGAAGCGCACCTGACTTCCCCTGTGAGGGTGGATTTTACGCTGAGGACTCTGCAAGTGCTGAAGAAGGATTTGGAGGAGTTGGACATACCGCTTTGGATCGAGACGGTGGAGAAGAGGAAGAAGATACCTCAGCGGGTGGTGGAGTTGATGGAGGAGTGGGGGGCGAGCCATTTGTATGCCAATATGGAGTATGAGGTTGACGAGTTACGAAGAGAGGCTAGGATGGTGGGGATGCTGAGCAAGACGGGGATGGCGATGGAGGTGTTGCATGATACTTGTATTGTCTCACCTGGGAGGTTGGAGACGGGGACGGGCAAGCAGTATTCGGTTTATAGTCCTTGGTTTAGGGCTTGGATACGGCATGTACATGAGCACAGGGAGCTGTTGGAACTGGCTGGGCCGCCGGTGAGGAATCATCAGTCGGCGAGGGAGAAGTTCGGGAGGTTGTTTGAGTGTGAGGTACCTGAGGCTCCCGAAAACAAGAGAATAACTGAGGAGGAGAGGCGGAGGTTTGAGGCGCTGTGGCCTGCTGGGGAGCGTGAAGCGGTAAAAAGGCTGTCGAAGTTTTGTGACGAGGCCATTGGGAAATATGGACAGAACAGGAATATACCGTCGAATCCGGGGACGTCAAATCTGTCGGTTCACTTTGCCAGTGGGACTTTGAGTACCAGAACGGCAGTGCGGACGGCCAGGGATAGGAACAACACCAAGAAGCTGGATGGTGGGAATGAAGGGATCCAGGTCTGGATCAGCGAGGTTGCTTGGAGGGATTTTTACAAGCATGTCTTGGTTCACTGGCCGTACATTTGGTAAGCTTGTTTGGGATCCTTTTCTCTCTCTTTGAACCCCTTGTTCTGACGTTGTGGGCAGCATGAATAAACCCTTCAAGCCGGAGTACTCCAACATCGAATGGTCCTACGATCTCGAACAGTTCAACGCATGGACAAGCGGACGCACCGGCTTTCCCATCGTCGATGCCGCCATGAGACAGCTTAACCACATGGGATGGATGCACAACCGGTGCCGCATGATCGTGGCCTCATTTTTAAGCAAGGACCTGCTCCTTGACTGGAGGATGGGTGAGAAGTACTTCATGGAACACCTTGTTGATGGCGATTTTGCCAGCAACAACTGCGGCTGGGGGTTTGCTGCCTCGGTAGGGGTTGACCCGCAGCCATATTTCCGCATCTTTAATCCTCTTTTGCAGAGCGAGAAGTTTGATCCGGATGGAGAGTACATACGCAAGTGGGTGCCAGAGCTGAAGGGGGTGAGTGGGAAGGCAATTCATGATCCTTATGGACGAGGGGCTGGGGCGATTGCAAGCAAGGCTGGGTATCCGAAGCCGGTTGTCGAGCATAAAGCAGCCAGGGAGACAACGCTGGCTGCATATAAGAGGGGTATAGATAGTGGTCTTTGATCTTATCGTAGGCGTTTAATATTATCGACCAGGACAAACAGTCAGAAGATCAACTGCCGCCGCCTTGGACACGTCACCTGTATTCTGCCTTCGCAACCATCTTTGCCTCTCTCTGAGTCTTTTTTTCGGCCAAACCTGCTTTCCCAGAAATAGTGTCTTAGAGAAACATACAATTTCTTTCTTTGGAGCAATTTTACACCGATTGAGGGCATTATCAGCAGCTCATCGTGTTTCCTTGAAGAGCTTCTTACGCCAGCACTGAACACTACCCGTTACCACCAATACTTGCCGGGTGCCTGGACTTTCAGGGTTCAGCCAACGAGGCCCCGGCCCCCGACATGCACCTGCCTCACCTACTGACCTACCCCCCACGAAGGCCATGATGTCCCCGCCGGTTTAGGATCCGCATTTTTCACTTTCAGCTCATGGTCGAGGAAGGTGCAGGTTCCGGCTCCAGGCAGCCAGGTGCTCGCCCGAGTCAATCTTGAAGCGGAGCAGAATGCTTGAAGCGGAGCAAATGCGCGAAGTGACCAAGGTGAAAAGCGAAACAACCGCAACTTGCGATTCTTTTCCAATTCGTCACCTTTCGTCGCGCAAACGAGTCGCTCACAAAGCTGTGCAACTCATCTGGGCAACCTGACAACCACGAATCGACATCTCCTTGCGACCTCGATTCTACCGCACGATGTCGACCTTCAGCTTCCTTGGCGGCACCGGCACCGTCAAGATCAAGCAGGAACCCGGCGTGCCGATCAAGCGAGAGCCTAGTTCCAGCACCGGCTTCGACATGTCTTCGATTCCAGCGGCACCCCGAGCGGTCAAGGTCAAGAAGGAGGACGCCAAGGGTGGTTTTGGCGGTCAGCTTGACATGTCTTCGATCCCGATGGCTCCCACCAAGAGCGAGGATTCCAAGTCTGTACGTGTTTTACGATTCTCAGCTCCTCAGTGAGGCTGCAGCTTCCCCTCAGATATTTTCTTGCCTTTGATACTGCCTGTTTGTACTGAAACTGACCATCTGCAAGTCCTTGCACGATATTCCCGAGTTCAGGCGCAAGAAGCGTCGTCGCCATTTTAGCAGCGGTTGGACTACTGTGCGCTCCTATGGCTGGGAATTCCGAGCGCATTATCATCAGCGGCGGAGCGAAGTCGAAATCACCACGCTGATGGGATCTACCCTCGCCTTCGACAGCCCTGATATTGGCGACTGCGAGAGGGACATTTTTCGAAGATTACACAAGGCCAACTTTCGGATCAATCCCGTCGCGGCCTTTGGGACTCTGTGTGGATTCAAGTATGGCAGGTACGGAAGGATAGAGATTGATTACTCTCGCGTCGATCCTTTTACTGTCACGACTCAGAATGGTCAGACCTCAGTCAAAGTGTGGATTCCGGTTCAGCCTGTCGGTCAGGAAACTCGAACATCCCCGCCCCTGTTCCCGGAGACAGAGTCCAAGCCTTCGGTGACCCCAGCGGACCTCGACGCTCTCACTGTTACCAGGCCATCTTATCTGACACCGGTCCCCGAAGAGTCCAAGCCCGTGGCTCGGCAGCCGACCGCCACGACGAGCACCCCGCAGGCTGCGCGCAATATTTTTGGCCAGCCGGAGCAACTGCATCAATTCTCCTCGCCGCCTCACAACAAGAATCCAGAAGCCTCACTCGCAAGCCAGCAGTCCTTGACCCCACTGGAACAGCCATCGATGACAACTCAACAACCATCCGCGACAGTTCAGCAGACCTTACAGGCAAACCAGGAGATTGCCATGCTGCATCGAAAGGAGGCCATCGCAAGGCAGAAGGCGGCGATGCTGAGACAACGGGTTTCATTGCTGAAGCGAGAGAACTCGATCACCTCTACTTCTGCAGCTCCTGAGGAACGAGTACCTGCTCCAGTTCCTACCGGTGACAGCAAAACCCAGGAGCTTTCGGCGGCCTCGTCGACTGTTCAAGCCGCAATTCAACCCGGTGGTCAGGCTCAAGAGGTTCCATGCTCTTTTTCCTCAGTTCGCACAAGTAGCTTGGCCTCAACGTTCAATTCTGGCAACACGCTAGGGTTTGCCCAAGCTCAGGGTACTCGGGGATTTTCATTCATGGCCTCTTACAAATTTGTGCCCAATCAGTTTGGTAGCCTTGTTGATACTACCGAGACACCGGCTCCGGTGCTGGCGGGAAACACCAACATCCCGCCATCCAACAACGGCAGGCTTTCTGCGACTGCTAGTCCCGAGGCCTCAACGGGTTCCATTCGCTGGAATTTCCACCCCATGTTTGGGGGGCGGAGATCTTGAGATCGAGGTGTTCGCTGAGTATATGCTCGAGTGGCTATGATGCTTGTTGGGATGAATTCGTTTGTTCGTGTACAAAGGTTGCTTTTAGGGGGACATGGTCTGAAGCTTGCCATGGGGATGATGTGTCAACAAGACGGATTTCTAGCCTTTGACCACGGGCCATGGATGCAAGAAACCATGCGGGTTATTCTGTCTGAGCTTTCTTTGGGGAGGGGAATATGAGACGTGTAAGAGGACACGCGGGAAGCACCCGCCACAGAGCATGAAAAGGGCATGTCCAGTTCATTCTGTGTATGATCTTCTTGGGGAAAGGAATCGTGGGCCCGTTTGTTGAGTTTCTGAACGTCTTGGGATTGTTGGCAATCCTGATATTGAGGATGTTATGTACAGTACATATATGTCTGAGAGAAAAGCATCAATTCGATAATCACTCGGGAGCATTCCTGATAATGTATGTATATTTCTTGTAGATCTCTCGTGCCTTGCACCTCTGAGAGACAATTAAAGCGAAGCCTTCTACATTGTACTGCATGGTTTCATGAGGCAAGGAAAGCTGTGATTCCGTTGTATAAGGGGGGGGGGGGGGGGGGGGGGGGGGGGGGGGCGGGGGGGGGGGGGGGCGGGGGGGGGGGGGGGGGGGGGGCG
>MU858887.1:98096-135397 GCA_033297175.1 Cladorrhinum sp. PSN332
CCAGGTGCCTTGCACCCCTTATTTAAAATAAACGCGAAGCCTTCTACTTTTTATGTATTGTTTTAATTTGGCAAGGAAATCTTTTTTTCCGTTTTATAAGGCCCCCCCCCCCCCCCCCCCCAAGGAAAATAAATAAAAAAAAATAAAAAAAATAATAAGAGGAATATCCTCTCCTTTTCCCAACTCCCCCTTCAGATATTTCACCAGGGTCGCCTACCTAGATCTTCCACGTCATTTTTGCGGCTGGGATATCCCTACCCAGAGTAGGAATTGTGTACCCCGAATTCGCGGGTTGGGATTTATATCTTGTTTACACATTCAGGGGGGAAACTGGGAATTGACCAATCACAGTCGAAAAGTCACGAATCCGAAAACGAGACAGAATCAGGGGTAACACAAGCTGTGTGTGTGTGTGTGTGTGTGTGTGTGTTCCGCCACCGAGGAGATTGGCAGGGACCGAATTGAACACGATCAGGTCACCTTATCTCTCGGAGTCGGGTCTCAACCATTGACACTCATTAAGGGATTACTTTTCTCTGAAGATGAAACAACGTCGAGTGTGGATGACGGTAACCTGCGCATGACCCCAGACCTGACTCTAGCTATTAGCGATGCCCACCCAGTTGCACCACATGATCCTCAAACCCTGGATGACACCGTGTTGGCAGCGTTGGCTCGAACAAGCAAACAGTTATATCACCTCTCACGCCGTCTCTTTGCGTAACCAAATCCCCCCCAGTCAGGGGTCAAGATCTCTTCGCTAATATTAACAAAAGTAAAACCTTTTATTTCTTGATGACTAGTGGAATATACATTTTGATTTTTGGATACCAAAGATGATTCGAAGTTTGACATTCTAACGGTATTATTCCATTGCTTTCTGATCGTTAGGAAGATAGTTTATTTGACAGCTTAGTTTTTGATAGTCTCATAGAATATTGACAAACCCATAATTAATCGCTGAGATGTCTTTCTCACGTCCTGCATATTCCTGCACGCAAGGCTGCGACTCAGCCGTCGTGGTGGAGTAATATTTAGACCCCACCTTCCTATTTGGGGTTACACGGCTGAGGCTATTCACACTGCTCCACAGTTTCACACACAGGGCACATTTATATGTTACCTTGCAAACGCACAGTGGCTTCTACATCAGAAACTATCATCAAAGACTGAGAGGTCTAAATGAATTCGGAGGAAAGTTATTTTTTTCTAACCCATTGACAAGTGGCAGAACCATTTTCGACACAAACAATCTGTGCTGACTGACACTGAGATGATGAGATAAGAGTTTTGTGTTTGCATTGTGTGAATATTTAGTGTAATACATGACTAGTAATTTCCACAAAGCTTCGTGAAAGTAAAAGCAAGGCACTGATAAACATATGCATCATTGGAAAGGGAAATCACTGACGGCTAGCCTTTTCTCACATGAGCACCTCACATGAGCAGCACAAATGCAATCATGAGGCCATTGTCATGCATTAATAAGACTAACTTGTGCTACATATTACTGTACGCTATCATCTCAATCAGACTCAGTGAACGCACACCGATTGCCTATATATTTGTACTCCAATCTGTACTTCCTTCCTCATCCGGAAATCTGAGTTCATGTTAATGCGCCCTTCATTACTCCTCTTAAAATTGATCCTTGTGATTATAAGCTTTTTAGTACTTGGAGCATTTCATAGAGAGTGTTCGGCGTATAAGGTAGCTTCTTTAGAAAGACCCCACCCGGTCCTGCATCTCATCCAAAATTTCACCATTGGTTCATAATCCGCCAAAAGCACCCTCGGAGACGAAGCCGCCCCAAGACAAAGTGTACAGCGCTTGGGCGCCCGTCATACAAACTATCCGCCACCATATTATCTAGGTATCTACGCCATATGTGTCTGTACCAACGCTACTACCAGTCAATGCGAATACGGACTGATATGTCCCTGGACCGTGGGATATGATTATTTAGAAAATTTTCCACGCAGTCCGGAACAAATCCTAGGGCTGTAATGCTGGTATAACGATGTGAGAGAAGATTTGGGCAGCTCTCCTGCATGCTAACAGATCTATCTAGCTCGTGAGGAAAAGAAAAAAGAAGAAAAAAAAGGAGAAAAAAACCAAAGGAAAAACCGAAAAAGAGAAAGAACAAAAAGAAGGCGGCTAGGTACATTATGTGTAGCCGACAATATGCAGATGTCTAGCTTGGGTACGGAGAGCGGCCGACCAAATCTCACTTGAGTGTTTTAGGTAATTTGTTTTGCACAAAATGGAGAACCGTCTTCGAAAAACAGGAATCATTTTTACATTATTTGTTAGATTCTTCTCACCAAGAGAGAAAACCAGACTAAGATCGCTAGCGGTCTTAGCCTCTCTTATTAATCTGTAGCCTCGAATTAAGGCTCCTGGGCTTGAATCTGCAATTTGGGGAGATGCGTTCGTAATGTCAGCGAGTACACGCGGTTGGTTGGTTCATTTTTAATCTGATTTATGGACTAGAACTAACGGGGATTTTGAAGTCACTCACTTTTTTACACCTGTCGAGTTGCATCTCTTACACTTCAAAAGTTTTAAGTATATAAAGTACTATAATCTCAACTCTTCGGCCTGACGTTTTCTTTCTTCTTCAACCAACGAATCACCAGCGGTTTCCACGCCACAGCCGAAAACATGACAAGCCTGTCCACTCCAGCCACCGTGTTCCGCCCGTGGATGCCGGTGCTAGAGAGAGGATAGCTTTGAGCTCAATGCTATTCGACGCCAGGTTCAGGGAGAGTATCGTCACCAAGGTCAAGGGGAAGAGCTTTCCGTTTTAGTTGTGTGACGCCCATTTATCAAAATGATTTATTGATCCCCCGTTCGTGACTTTGACCCGTGAAGAGTCAGTATGCTTGACTACCAATTTAAAAAATACCTCTGCGTCTAACTTTATCAAATGCCAAGTTTTTTATCAAGACATGACCGTTGTGACGAGGCTGCATGGTTTCAAGTTCAAGTTGTTACGCCGAGACTGTGTGATCGTGAGACGCCGTCAGTATTCCTGGCTAATCCCAACGCCATGATTATTTCTGTGGTGACGGATTCTGGCATTGGGCACGGTGGGTTTCGGGTCTGGATGCTTGCTCCGAATTGATGCATGAAGTCCGTTCAAGGTTGTGGTGTAATTAAGTAAAAGAGTGGGTCTGTTCCGTTCCAGTTTGAGACTATTCTGATTACTCTACGAACCGTTCAAAATCCTTGGCGGCTTTTGGGTCTCTGTCCTGGCGGTGGTTGCGGCCGCAGAAATGCCGATTGGCTTGGGCCCGTGGCCAATGAAGAGGACCAGGTTACTGCAGGTCGCTTCAGATGCTTAGTGGGGTGCTGCCTGATTGACCGTAATTCGGGCTGGCGCCGCTGCTCTTCCTCCCATCACTCGTCAAATCACGGAGACTTCTCTTTCTTCAAACTTGTCAGTCACCGCAAATCTTTCAACATGTCAGGCCTTGAGCCCCTGGCCGCTTTTGGTCTCGCCTGCGGGGTTTTTCAGACTATTAGCTTCACTCGCGAGTTTTACAAGACGTGCGACAAATTCTTTCACGGAGAGGCGCCGGGCGCGAACATTACCGACGAATTTAACCATCTCCTCGGATTCTTTGAAGACATCACTGCCGCGAAGAGCGTAGCAGCTCGGCCCCTGACGAAAAACGACTTGGACATACTCGACGTTGCTGAAAGTTGCAAAGCGACGGCGCAGGAATTGAAGGCAGACGTCTCCAAGCTCTCTGATGGAGCAGCCAAGGGGAGCGGTTGGAGAGCAATGAAGAGAGGGGTCAAGTATCAGCTGAAGCTGAAGTCCAAGATCGTGGCGCTGGATGAAAAATTGAAGCAACAAGAGTCAGTTTTTCGAACCCGTCAATTAGGCATAATATGGTTAGTCTTGAATCCGGTTGTCCATACTATCGTGAGACCGTGGCTGATCCAAATTGGTTGAATAGCAATCAAGTTGACGCTATGGCCATCCGCCAAACGCAAGAATTCTCTATGCTTGACGCAGGTTTCCGTCGGTTTATCGCAGCCATCGCAGATGGAGAGGCTCATTTGGCCGCAGTGATTGCCCGGGAAGCGGCATCTACCAAGCAACATGTGACGGCCGAGATTCACAACCTTCGGACGACGATTTTCGACGAAGCCAAACATGAGAAGCTGCTGAGAAGCATCAAGTATGACAGTATGAACCAGCGGCGAAATCAAATTATGGATCCCGCCGCGAACACCTTCAAGTGGATCTTTGACGAAGCTGAGGAGAACCACCAAGGTGGGCAAGCTTCGGATGAAGCCACCTTGGGAAACTTTGTATACAAGCAGTGCATCTTAGCTCGGAAGACTGCTTCTGCTGACTTCATTGACTGGCTTCGCTCCTCGGATCAGGATGTCTTTTGGATCAGCGGCAAAGCAGGGTCAGGGAAGAGTACCTTCATGAAGTTCCTCGCAACACATCCCAACACCTGCACAAACCTCAACATGTCAGGAAAACAGTTCCTCATTCTGTCGCATTTTATTTGGAGCGCTGGTCAGGCTATGGAGCGCCAGATCAAAGGGGTTATCTGCTCCTTCCTCTACCAGCTTCTTGAGCTCGTACCGAACACAGGGAGGGAGGTTCTCGCGGAGTATCCTAACGCCATGTCCAAGGACAACGCGGCTGATTGGAGTGAAAAGGAGCTCGACACTGTTTTCCGGTTCGCGGTAGAGAAATCAGGCAATAAGGGGATCTGCATCTTCGTGGATGGCCTCGACGAGATCGATCACGGACTCACTGACGGGCAGAAGCGCCTTCTAGAAGTTCTTGAAGGGCTTCGAGCACTATCGCCCATAAAAATCTGTGTCGCGAGCCGTCCCGAACCTATTCTCAAAAACCGGCTTTCACAAGCGCCCATGTTTGAACTCCACAAAGTCACCCAATGGGACATCTGGAGATTCGCAACAACCGTGTTTGACCAGCGATTCCCTCATTTATACAAGGCCAACAACACGGATTTCCTGCGACGCGTTTGCTGGATGGCTGAGGGCGTGTTCTTGTGGGTTGCCCTCGCACTCAGATCGCTGGAAATGGGTATAGAAAAAGGTGACGATGTTACAAGACTTTATGCACGGCTTGATAAATTACCGCTTGGCCTCAAAGGTCTCTATGCAGAGATGTTTAGTCGAAGCGGCGACGAGCAAGGGATTTATCGAGAGGATGCTGCAAAATACATCACTTTTGCCTTAATCCACGGTGACTTTGCGAAAATGGCAGAGCATGGTGGCTTTTCGCTGAGGGCGGTAGACCTTCTTCTTGCCAAGAACCAGGGATTGGTGAAGAAGTTCCAGCTTGGGCAGTTAAAGTTGTCTTCGCTGGCGGAGACTGTCTATAATGGCTTGGAATCGCTACAGCGTCACATCGAAGCTTGCTGTGGCGGAATGCTGGAGTTCAGGCGAGGCGACGGGCACCTGATGCACAGCGATGTGACGTTCATTCACCGATCGGCAGTGGAATTCTTTCAAGACCCACACGAGGGCCAACAGTTGTTGAAGTTTGACCCTGTAAGTAGGAGTCAGAGGTTAATCGAGCTCGCAAAGGGGCTTCTGATGAGCGAGCTTGTGATGCAAGAGTTGGGCAAACAAATACCTTATTTACGTTTGACTCCTAGCGATTTCTTAGGAATGGTTCAGGCGCTGTTATACCATTACACAGATGGAAACATTCCTCTGGATGAATTATTTGCCATCACATCATTTGTGGAGGGCATCTTTGGCGCCTGGCCGACCTCTTGGGACATTCGGTTTTGGCCTAAGCCACCGTGGGCGGATTTTCTTGGGGCCGCAGCTGCCGCTGGCATGTTTCATGTCGTTCAAAAAGGGCTGCAGCGTCTAGAAAGCTCGGGCACCGTGTCGAAGGAATACAATACCTATCTCCTGACCGCGGCGATATCGGGGAGCGATGATTTCAATACAGTCAATTCCGGAGAATTGCTGGTGCGAGAGGGGCCAATTCCACCGATGAGGCTGAAGACGATTCATCTTTTACTTGAACGGGATATACAACCAGATTTTCGATCGCTTGATTTTTCACGACAACATGATTGGGAATTCGGTTACCACGCCGTCGCTTACCATATGAGCCCACTTGACACGGCTATCCGGCGATTTGTGGCCAGGACCAGACGACACGGTGTTTCTGAAACAGCTATGGCTGCCGTGATTAACAAACTGTTGGATCAGGGACCTGACTTGTCTCAACGCATAGTCTTCCGGCTCCGTATAAATGACTACCAAGACATGGAGGTGCTCGGCACGTCTTACTTCGGAACCCCCGATAAGCCTTATCCCTACCAAACTTTGTTGTACGTTGAAGCAAATATTGCAACTCTGGTCAATATAATGGGCAGAACCATCGACGTATCCGATGCTCTGTTGGACGATTCAGTAAAAGGTCTGGCAAAAAGGACAAAGGCTTTCGAACAACAATGGAAGATCACTCGAATTGTATATTACCCCTGGGGCATATCCGTCAGAAATGGGTACTCAATTGGAGTTGAGTCTGAGTACTTTGAGCCACTGGTCAAATGCATCGAAATCATGTTCATGGCCCGCTCATGTGAGATTGATTACTCACACAAGCCAATACCCTCTTTCAGGGCAATTGGTCTTCCTGAAGTATTGCGTCACATTCTCCAGTTTGTTTCTCCAATTAGCAAGAAATCTCATTTGCAGTGCCTAGTCGACGAGGGGCTTGCTTTCAAGTGGGATGATGAGAGAGCGTTTCGACCAAGGCGTTATGCGAATGTTGATGAGCCAGTGGATGAATTTCAAATTTCAGACCAAATATGTATTGGCCGAGAAGCAAGGAAACGATGGGAAACGTTGTCATCTTTCAACAAAGATTGGTTGTAGCGGTTAGGATGTCGACCTTGATTCTACATGTGCTGATGAGGAAGGCTGAGGCTCTAGGACTTGAGGGAAATTCTTCGGTGAAACACGATGCACTCGAGTTTAACAGTGAGGATAGGTGTGACAGATTTGTTGCTTGAAGTCTGGAAACAAATAGCTTTAGTGACGAGGCTGGGGACTTCTCAAGTCGGATACAACAAAGGCTCCAAGCTCCAGCGATGGAAATTTCGACGGCGGCATCTTCTAAGTTTCTCTCTCGTAACCGTTTTTTTCTTCTCTTTGTTCATTCTAGTCGCTTTCTACTCACCGCCGACTCTGGTTGCAAGGACCGTGCGGCATAGATAGCTTCACATAGTTAACTGACTTTTCCTCACATAATTATTTATTTTCTCGCACTTCAACAAAAATCACTCTCATCACCACGGCCGATCGTCCAATCCCTCAGCGTCGCGGCCTTGCCAGAACGAAGCCCCAATAATATAAGATTTGAAATTGCGAACATCACCGTAGAGAGACTATCACAAGATTCGATCTCCTGACAGCCCAGTTGAACAAAGCGTCTCCAGAGTCCATTAGCACCAATTCACAGTTTGAATGCAGTATGGGTTTGGGATTTGAAGGCATGTCTTAATAGCTACTTCTATGCTAAGTTTACTCCTAGGCGGTTAGGATTTGGGCAGAGCTATTAAGCTAGTGCCAGTACGAGCAGCAGATTTAGAGAAGTAACAAAGAGGGAACCATGCTAAAGTTAGATTACAGGAGATCCAATTCATCCAGAATATATGCCGCCACGTCAGCCCTTCACTATCGACCGGAAGGATCTCGGGTGCGGTTGAGATTAAATCACGCCCAGTGAACTGTTGAACCACGAACAAGGAGTCGTCCAGTTCTTTTCCACAAGAAGGGCTGCGCTTCATAACGAGGTAGATGACCCAGATATCATCCCCCGTGGCACTATTGCCAGGAAAAGATCTTTGGGCGTGCTGTTGGGTGTGGATAGACCTTCTGCCGTATATATTTCAAGGATTCGTGTATTTGTGCGGGTACATCGCGCTATAGTCGTCTAAAGCTAGTCACTTTCTGCTAAACTGAAGGTCTGTTCCTCAAGTCAAGAAAACACTGGTGCATCTTGAAATACAACAACTACGGATTCTATGTTACTAAGACGATCATGTATATAGGTATGCATCCATACTTCCCTCTGTCAGCGAAACCTTCTGTAGGTACTACCTACATACAGCACATCACTCAGAACCGTCTAGTTTGGCAAGATGCTCGTATGTGGCTAAGCGAAGTTAGTTGTGTGGAAAGATTGAACAAGACGTAGGGAGTCTCTGTGACGACCAAGGTATTCCCTACATTGTATGTATTATTACAGATGTATTTGGCGCCGCTAGTAGTGGTACCAATAAGAACGGAAGAAGTACATGTAGCCAGCGTTATGGACGCACCCTCCAAGTCAGAACACCCTCCTGACCAGGCCGTCTTTCTATCTTTACCCTGGACGACATGATAAGCCACCTGATCATGCCTAGTTTGTCTGTGATAGGCGGGCCAGGGCAAGGCGTGTAAGGCAGGGGGCCCACCTGCGGGCAGCGACTTTTCTTCCAGTCCTCTCTCTCTTCCTCCTTCCCTTCCCCCCCTCCTTCTTACAACAGCAGCAGCAGCAGCCGTCCCACCCAGGCCACCAGTATCACCAATAATTTCAAAATGGCCACCCCTTCTGTCCCTTCTGGTTTGCCCACTTCGTGGCCCAACAGTCAACCCACCCAATCTGGCGTCTCTCCCATCGCTTCGGCGGCCACTATGGCTGCCCCTGCTCCTCCTCCTCCTCCTCCTACTGGCTTGTCTTTCTGCTCAACGGGCCGTGGCCGCGCTTCGCTCAAGGGACTCCCCGCTGAGCTTTTACTGTCCATCATGGAGTTGCTCGACCTCTCTAGTCTTCGATCGCTGGTTCTTGTAAGTTCATCGCTATCCATTCCAACGAGAACGTGAATGCTAACATCACAATTCCAGGCCTCAACCGTTGCCCACGAAGCCTACCGCAGCAAGCGTGAATCATTCCTTCGCAGCGCACTCCGCAGAACACTCAGGGTCGTTGCGCCTGAGGCGGTCGCCGCTCATCACCTGAGCAAGCTGCCGGCATATGAAGATATCAGCGGCTGGCACCACGCAGCGGAGGGGCACCAAACTCGTGCCGAGGCCCACCAGATCCTAAATGCCTACGTCCGCTACGGCGGTCGCGACCCCTACGATCCTGCCCTGCTAGGCTCCCAGCTCCTCGGCGACATGATCGAGATGGCCCACTTTCACTTCTTAGTCATCCGAGTTCACGCCACCAACTTCTGCAACTATGCAGAGTACAACAACCGACGTGGCTTTCTCTCTCCTCTCAGCGCCATGATCGATGAGAGGTATACCCAGTACAATCCCATCGCAGGCGTATCGTTGGACCTGGAGAGGCATCCTCTCTCCGGAGAGGAGGAAGCTCGTTTGACTTCTGCGTTATACCGTTTCCACTTTCTGTCACGGGCGGCTGCCAAGCAGCACGGCTTGGAGTGTCTCTACGGCATCGATGCGAGCATCTGTGGCAGGCTCCCGGAGGAGATGATTGCAAGCCATCTCGCGCCTGAGCAGCGCGAAGGGCCGCATTCTGTGGCTCAGTACGTCTCCAATTCAATTGCCAATATCCTGGGGTCGTGTCTTGTTGGCGATGGCTCAGACGGTTTTGCGGCTTTGGTGCTGGAGATTCTTGCGAACGAGCTCTCAGAGACAGAGAAGGAGAAGTTTGGTAAGCACATACGCATACATGTACACGTGCATTACAGCGACGCTATGGTGACCTAGTACTAATATCCTTTGCGTATCAGGCTTCAACCACCCGTACTGGCCTCCCCATTCCCTCCTCTCCGGTCGTGACCAGCTAGTGATTCAAGGCAGGCTTGGAGCCTATCTCCAGGCCGAAGGCCTCGTCACGCTCTCCACCCTCATTAGGGCGTTCAGGCAGCGCTTTGGCCCGTCTGAGGACTGGCAAATCTGGAGGAACAAGGGTCGGGTGTTTGGGCACGGCGGAGATTGGCGTGGAGGATGGAAGAGCTCACTGCTTGGGAGTGGAACAGGGGCTATGAACATCTGCAGGGAGACGACGAGGAGGATTTGGAAGACGAGGATGATGAAGACGAGGATGATGAAGACGATGGTGAGGACGATGATGAAGAAGAAGATGAAGACGATGGTGAGGACGATGATGAAGAAGACGATGGTGATGAGAATCAAAGTCAGGACTGGGACGATTTCGATTAGGACAAGGGCCGAAGTAAAACCTGGAAGATAGCCTCACTTCCATTGCAGATGGGAGCAGAATCTGCATAATTACGGTAGTCCGAGGTAATAATTTGAAGACAGGGGAGGAATCATTTGAGCACAGCAGCCTTATGATAAGGAAGTCGTGGTTATTTGTAAAATATACTACAACACCTGACACCCCTTGAACGCTAAAGCATCAAAACCTTTGGTGCCAGGTCCTGTGCCGTGACAGGGAAGGCAAAATTCATTGGCTGATCTAACTAGAAAGTGGAAGAATGGCCGGGCCTGCCCTCCATTCGAGCGAGTACCGTTAACGTCGTCGGGCCAAAACGATCGGCCGCGAATTGGCATGCGGCGGTGGTCGAACAAGGGACTTGACTCCAACCGCCCCGCCCTGGATGCGACTAATTGCCCGAGCCCAATGCTCCGGCCGACCGGTAAAGCCGTTTTGCCATTCGTAATACTGGTCCCTCAGTGCTTTGTCCAAGCAGGCCGCAAAGCCACGACGGACGCCCCAGTTGGTTGTCGCGTTCGATGGGACCGCCATCATGACCTCTTTTAGGTGCCTTTCGTAATTCAGATTTCTCCGAGCCGAAAAGGGCGTGTTCATGGCAGCGCCGGCGTGACAGCAGTTCAAAATGGAGAGCACATCGCATCTGGCGCTGATGACGGCGTTGGCGACCACTCCCCAATGCATGGACTGGCCGTTTCCGCTAAAGTCGCGGGTTAGCATTTGGAGGCTTCAAGTTGCGGGTACGTTGGGAATCACGGTTCTCCATACTTGGAAAGCACGAGCTCATTCCTCCCGTCCAGGCCGCCGTGTCCTTGGTAGTAGAGAATAACCAGAGCCGAGACGGAGTTTCTTGCAATATTGTCGAATTTGTGTTGCAGATGGTTGTTGAATCCGTTTCTGAGGCGAGGGTCTTTGGGAATCCTCGTCACGTGAGTGCCGTAGCCGTAGTCTCTAAAGGTACGCATGACCATGTCGAGTTCCTGGTCGGCATTGAAGACTGGCCCATCACGCTTCCGGTGGTCGTGGCCTTCCCATACGAGCCCTATCACCTCCACCCGTTGGTAAGGAGATCTTTTCGGGGGAACCATTCGATCGTCGAGGATGTCTATGAAAAGCAGTAAAAGTGGTGCTGGCAAGACGGGGAGATGAAGAAAGCGGTTCTCATCAAGACGAGCTCAGGATTTAATAATAATCAAGAGGCTGCTAACCTGGGGGAGCCGCGGAGATGCCTTGAGTGAAAATCAGCCATGAAACACGCAATATGCCACCCTACCTCTTATACGAACTATGCGAAGAGAGAAAGAGGGTTGCATATGCGGCCATGTGCTACCCAAACATCTGTTGTGATGCAGGTGTGGGTGATTAATCCCCAATCGCTCGCCGAGTCTCATACAACCAGGGCGTAGATGGGGAGGTCAGTGTTCCTAAAATTGTCAACATGGCATAGATAAGGACGTCGCAAGCATCAGCCTCTCGGAGCTTTGCAATGTTGGCCCCCATTGCAACAACGCGTATCAGCCAGTCATCTCTCAAACACGGACCCCGCGAAACCCCCAACTATCCTCGACAGCCTGAAGAAGGAAAAGATTATCAGCAGTCGGGGCCAAAGGCCATGGTCTATTCATGGATGAAAATAAACAATCTGTCTGAACATGAATGCTTCCACTTTGGCCATTTGTGAGGGCCAATAGATGCCAAAGGTTGTGTCCGTGTAACACTCTGTCAATTGGGGCGCATGCAGTGACCGGCGAATGATCACGTCTTCGACACGAGGCTCTGACTGCAGGCGCGTAAATCGTCCATCCTTATCTCACCAAATACACGGTGGTGTATAAGTATCTATCACCTTCAGACGAAAATTGACTTCAGCATTCAGCAGGTGACACGGTGGCGTGACCAGCAGCAGCCAATTGCATTTGCACGAGATTGCATGAGAACGTGATTGGTGATATTTCCTTCCCACAAGGCCGTTCTTCAACGCTCCTTTAATCTTCAACAGGTGGCAACTGGGATGAAGCACCGGCATTTCTTGATAACAAAAGAAGTTACAGCTGCGAACGATAGCAGCCGCGAAGAAGGAACAGAGGAGAGCGAGTTCACCATGGTCGGCGACCGCTTGGTGCTCTGTGGATGACAAGAGCACCCCCCCCCCCAACTAGGCCGTTGACCCTGGTGTCCCCCTGCCCTTCGCAGCCGTCAGAGCCAAGTGTGGCTGGCTACATTTGACGAACCTTGAGGAATCGGCTGTCTACGGCAGTGCCCCCTGGCTGCCCCTCGGTCAAATGCGCCTCCTGACCTCAACTTCAGACCAAAGCTCAGCATAACCAGAATCACAATCAAAACACCACAAATCCGAAGCAGTATTCTAAACCCCAAGCTAGCCAATTACGGGGAAGAATAAATAAAGTCTATATGACATTATGCCAGCTAACCGGTTTACGTACAGCGCCAAAGCTCAAGCTTAATCAAATCCTCTCCTTCAATTAAACTCTCCCCGCCGAAACAGCCTCAAACGCCAGCTCCCTCTCCCTCTGCAGCGCCACCCTCGCGTCCTGCATCTCCTTCTCCTTCCTCCTCAGCCCGCTCTCCACCTCGTGCCTCCTCCGGTTCGCATCACCAACCAGCCCGTCCATCACCAGGGCGGCCCTCACCACCGTCGCCTTGGACCGTTTGATCTCCTCGTGGAAGGCCATATCCGTAAAGATGTTGTCAAAAAACACATCCATCATCAGGTTGCCTTGGTTTATCCTAACGTCGGGCAGGTCCCCTACGTGCGGGCTCATGCGCTTGGCCTGCATGACCAGCATCTGCGCAGCCATCGCTTCCCTCTCGGCCCTGTTCAGCGCGTTCCGCTCCATCATGTCCGTGAACGTGCCTCCGCCCCACATATCCCGTCTCGAGTGCGAAAGCGCCTCCTCCATGGCGTAGAGGGAAGCGCGCATGCGTTGCTGGGCTTCCTGGAGCAACCTCAGGGCGTGCGTCTCCGCTTCGAGCGTCGTCCTCGCATCGTGGTACGCCTGCAGGGTGTTATTGGAGATGCGCTCCTTCTCGTCTTCTGCGGGGAATCCGGGAGTGGATCCGGCAAAGATGGAATTGTAGAGGTTGTCGAGCTCGGTTTGCATGTCGCCGTGCCGACGGACTTGGGCCTCGAGATCTTTGGCTACATTGCGGGCGGCGTCCAGCTGTCCCTTGACGTCGCTGTTGAGTTGGGTTTCGCGGTGCTCCTCCTGGAGGGCCGAGAAGTACTCGGTCTCTTCCTTGGCCGCTTTGGCGGCGAACTTTTCTGCTCGGCCCGTTGCTTTGTATGCGAAGCGGCGGAGGACCGAGTCGCGGTATTTCTCGTGGTCTTTGAATTCCTTTTTGCGTTTCCGGTCTACCGCCGCGACGCGCTTGTCCGACTCGGCGGCTTCTCGCTCGAGGTCGGCAATCAGACGGCGCTGCTGGTCGAGGGCGGGCTTGGCGTGGTCCGTCTCGGTGAGGACGCGGAGGAGCTCCTTGTTCTTGGCCGAGGCTTGTCGGATTTTGTCTTTCACGGACATTTTGTTGTTGTTTTTGTTGTTCTTGTTTTCGGTTTTGTTGTTTTCGTTGTTGTTGTTTTCATTGTTATTATGTGGGAGAGGAAGAAAAGTGAATATTGAGGTAAGTAAGTGCCCGCCAATTTAATATCTTCCCCAGATTGTGCCTTGCCGGTGCACAGCATGAGTTTGAAGGATGAATGACGGCAAAAAGTAACCTACGTCACCCCACAACGACTCCAACGGCGCAAGGTGCACTTGCTGCGCCTCCAAGGTTTTCTTTGCCCACTGCCCAGATTTCTGGTTCCTGGCGCTCAAGTAACCCGACTCCTGCTCCACCTCGTCTCCCACATTCATCCATGGGTCCCCGTCGACATGACTTTCTTAAGGTGTGCATGTCAGTTCGGAAAGGATTGCCGTGCTATCTCTTCCAATTGGGTTGAGAGGAGGATGACACCTCTGCCAAGCATCCTTCTGTGCCAAAAAGCCGCAATGATCGCCCATCTTGCATGGGAATTTTGCGATTGCAGGTGGTGGGATTACTCAATCCAGATGTAACCTCTAAGCGAGATGTTTGGGGGGTTTGTCGACACTAAATGCTCTGTGATTCGGGCATTCCAAACTAGGGATAATGTCAGACACGCTTCTGCTGCATGTTGGACCAACCAACACCTTCGGCCTGCCAAAAATGGTGTACACCACGGGGTATATAATAGCCTTGTCATCCCCGTGTGGCCGGGTTTGATGGGCTTTGTTCCCCAAGATACGGATTTCGCGCTCACGGGCCACTCCTCCACCATGTCGGTCCGGATTCTGCTGTAGGATATCTCCCAATCTTTTCTGACCATCTCTAACACACTAGGTAAACAGCATCGGAGCCTCGGGCCACATCGGCGCCGCCGTCCTCGAGGCCCTCATCTCCGCAACCCTCGACGCCAAGATCATCGCCGTTGTCCGCTCCGATGACGACTTCGATCACATCGTCGAGAAATACAACGGCTCCGTAGAAACCCGTCTAATCTCACTGAGCGACGCGGCTCTTCTGACAAGAGAAGCATCTGAAGCCCAAATCGCCATCAGTCCGTTCCCCTCCCCTCCATACCCCTTTCTCACATTCATATTCACTCACACCTTCCCCTCCAAGACTGCGCCCCAGACGTGGGCAACTCCCCTGGCATCGCAGCGCTCCTCTCCAGCCTCGCATCCGATGATTCCCAACCAAACCAGAAATTCTACATCCACACCTCCGGCGCCGCCCGCACCTGGGGGCCTCCAGACCCTACAATCCCCGGAGATAAAATCTGGGACGACATCGCCGACCTTGGTAACCTCCCAACAGAGACAACCCACGCAGAGACAGACATCCAAGTCCAGCAAGCCAACAGTGAAACCTTGCACACCGCCATTGTATCCCCTTGTTTTGTCATCGGGAAGTCACCGAGCAGAAAGCACAGAGTACCCATTACTTTTCCCGATTGGCACCATGTTACTCGTTCCGTAGGCAGCGCGTGGACTATCGGTCCCGGCGCCAACCTCACCACTTTTGTGGATACAGTCCATCTCGCCCAGCTGTACCTGCTGCTTGTTAAGGATGCCTTGTCGGTTATTTTGTCTCAGCACTCGGTAAGGAATGAGGTATGGGGCCCAGAGGCGTATTACTTTGCCGAGGGGATCGAGATTTCCATCAGGGAGTTTACGGAAAGGGAGGTGGTACCTGCTCTGATGAGGAACGAAGCGGCCAAGGGGTGGATTGCGAAAGAGGGAAACAAGATAAAAGAGTTGGAGCTGGATTGGGTTGTGAATAGCATTCTGACGAGGTTGGGCGGGACCGAGGGCGCGGATTTGTGGAGCAGGCATATCGCCGAGGGGTTCGGGACTTCGATGAGGATCAGAGGGAGCAGGGCGAGGGAGTATTTGGGGTGGGAGGCGGGGGAGGGGGTTGATTTGGATGAGGCGGTGGAGGCTTATGTTCAGTCTTTGGGGGAGGGGCGATGAGGCGACCGTGCTGACATGTTTCTGATTGTCAAGTGCGGTGGTAAATTTCTATTTCGATCGACTTTTTTTTTTTTAAAAAAAAAAAAAGAAAAAAAGAAAAAAGAAGAAAAGAAAAAGAAAAAGAAAAAGAAAAAAGAAAAAAAGAAAAAGAAAAGAAAAGAAAAGAAAAAGAAAGGGAAAAAACACGCCCTTTCCCTCATTTTTTTAACAAACCTGCAACATTCTCCAGTGTGTATGTAATGTTTGCCGTTGATGCCACGGAATCCGGCATCTTCAATCACGTGAGGCGGTCGGCTGCTTTCTGAAATTATACAAGATCTGAACCATGTAAACAAAATTCTTTTTGCCTAGCATGCCAGTGAAGTGGTGTGTTCCTTGCAAGGTGAGTTTATTGAGATGTCTGTACTGCTATATCAAAAGAGCGTGGTGGCTTTAAAAGCGAAATATATGAAACGAATCCGTGCATTGTATCAGAAGGGAAGAAAGAGAAAGAAAGGACAACTTCTCCTCCGCTACAAAAAACCGCCACAACTTCCCTACTGAAACCCCTCAAGACTGGTTGCTGATGTTGAGGGTGTAGACCGACTGAGCAATGCTGGCCTCGGCGTTCTGATCGAAAGTCCTCTGCAGACGGACGCGGCTGGAGAAGGTGTAATCGATGACCTGCTCAGTACCAAGATTGGTGCTGACGCGGATGTTGTCAACCTCGATGATACCCTGAGTGCCACCGAAGCTTGTGTACTGGTTCTCGCGGGTGACGCTGGTGCCGTCGTAGACGTGGTTCCTCCACAAGAATCCCTGAGCACCCGTGTTGGCGGGTTGAGTGAAGCCTCCGACAATTTGGGAGACGGCGTTGACGGTATGGGCTCCAGACGGGGTGCGGACGCGCAGGGTGAAGGTGCAGTCCTTCTCGCGCTCTTCCTCATCGATGCCACGACCGATGGAGGCGATCTGCTCGCGGAGGGTGATAACGACAGACTCATCGCTGACGAAGTCGGGGATGAGGGAGGCAGCGTTGGGGCAGCCTTCACCGCGGACGTTGGTGATCTCGCGGGTGAAGGTGGCCCTGGTGGCCTGCCGGGCGGAAAGGGGGTTAGCGAGGGCGGTGGCCGAGAGGAGAGCGGCGGCGATGGCGAACTTCATTTTGAGTGAGTTGAAGAGGTTGATGAGTGCTGTGACTTGTAGAAAGTTGACGATTGCTGGGTGATCGATGCTGTGATAATTACTGTGATGCTGTGGTGCTGTGATGTTCTGATGGAGAAAGATTGTGCTCGATAAAGGGGATCTCCTCTCCTATTTATACTCAAAAGATGCTCACTGTGCTTCACTCAGTAGTCGTCATCGTCATCTTCATCCTCATCCTCATCGTCCAGTCGCGTGTCTTCTGGATGAACGCTGCCTCGTGAGCTAGGCGCAGTCTTCGGTCAAGCGCGGCTGTTGCCAATATCCACAAGGCTGCTCGGCATAACATCCTTGCAACTTTACTACTTCGGGCGTTCCCTCGTGAAACCCACGGACCTGGTTCCCGGGCCCAGGGCGACCCCCACGCGCCTTACGCGATGGTAATCGACATATGCCAAGTCTGTCTGTCGGCGTGAACCATCAACCGCCACATCGTTCCTTGACTCGTGATGTTGAATCATAAGTTAGCTTTACAAAACACAGCCACTGGCCGAATGGATGCCGCAACACACAGAAGTCAAGTCATTGTTCAAGCACATGGTCAGCAGGTTGCGTGGAGCCTTGGAACGAGGAACCTGTGTAAGGGCTCAGTTGCCAGACCGCTGTCTTCCGAATCAACCCATTTCCTTGTTCTGTTGTTTCAACTTCTTCGTGACTCGGAATCGTTTTCAGGAACTCTCGGTGAAGGTGGCTAGCTCGTCGTTTTAACTTGGCTCTGTGTAACAGAAGTGTGTCGAAATGCGAGCTCGCATCGCATTACAAACAACGCTACTCCTTCCCTATAGTATCCACAGCTTATGGTAACCCAATCCTGTCTTTTTTGAGGCAAAAGCTCTCGGAAAGAGGGAATTTTTAATTATGGATGGATATATTTGGCTGCTCTTTAGAGCATCTGGGAGGAGACATACGTAGTCTTGATGTTGGACTGAATGATAGTTGTTTGCTCCAAGTGCCCCTTGGGTGCCAATGTCGCATTGCTAGTAACAGATGATGCGTAACGCACCATCACGTCATCACTCGCCGCTTATAACCTTCATCCGGCCTTTGTCGCTCTACCAACAAAGGCGTATGCTGACATCAGACAACGTGGTGGTCATTTGAGCCTCACGCCTTTGGCTCGCTACCAAACTCGTCACACATAAATGGACGAGTAGAGGCCGGTGTGACGACTTAACGCCGGCGAACTCGGATGGAACACAAACTTGGCATAAAAGAATCGACCGACAGCACGGTTCTTCTTTGCACAGTCATGACCAACTTGAACTTAAACCCTAGTTGTTTCCTGATCATCTCAGTCTTTCTTTGATGAAACAGGGTAGTATTTGCTGACGCCCGCTACTAAAGATCTAGTGATAAAAGAAAAATTCTCTGGAATATCATGCACTCATGGTGGTGAGAGAAATTCGGCATACTCGGAGGCGATGGTATCCTGGCGGCCAAGAAGGCATTGCCATTGTTGCCCGGCTCCAGAACGCCGTTTCCGTTCCTGACGCCCAAATTCATGTCCTGTGTGGTCCTGAGCCAGTGTCCATTGTTCCTTTGGCAGCTAGCAACGACGTATTTGGGTTGCTGCCAGTACCATTGGCAAGTTGAAGTGAATGCGGCAGAGCTCAGCTCCGGAAGAGGTTCAAGGCCGAGGGTGACGGTTGCAAGGGAGTGCTTCACAATTATTTGGGATTGAATTTTTGATGGTTCTTTGAGGCTTTATATTGCTCTCATGGCCAGGCACGAAGTTTTGAGTAGGTGATTTTTTTGGTGTGTTTCTTTTCAGGTACCAAGGGAAGATCTCCCTGACGGCATTTTAAGAATTTCCCACTGTTTTCTTTATACCGTTATAGAATGGTCCATCGACTACTCCCGATGGAGAAGGCGGCAAAATATACTCCCATCCCGGGTCCCGTGCAAAGCTAAGCATCTCCCATCCCCTTGAACCGAGTTTGCGAAAAATTCTCTTTTTCTTTTTCTTTCTTTCTTTCTTTCTTTCTTTCTTTCTTTCTTTCTTTTTTTTGTAAAAAAAAGAAAGAGACATGTCCCTCTAAACTTGTGCCCGTAAACTTTCATCCCCATTCCGCAAAACCCAGAACCATATTATTCCATCTTCAATGATCGACACAGCCTCCATCATTCACATGTCGCCATTGGGTAAACTCAAGTTCCGGCAATAGATATATATCCACAAACTCTCTCTATACACGTACAATATATACCTACATACCCACCCAATTAAAGAAAGCCCAGCCTTTCGCAATGCATATATTACAAGCATTTATTCCCAAGCCATTCACCTTCCCCTTCTACGTACCTTGCTTATCAAAACACAAACACACCGTGACGCTCTCATCAATGCCATGTAAATACCTAGATACACGTAGGTACACACCTAGCACCACCGTTCAGCCTTCTTCCTCCTAGAAAGCAAAGGCTTGTAAACCCTCGGCCTCATGCTTCGCATAGCTTTTCTTTGTTTCTTCATTTCGTCCCTTTGTTTCATACAAAGAATAATTGTCAGCATCGCAATATACATACCCTGTACGTACTCAAACTACGCTTCAAGCAAGACAATATATGTACCAGGTAATTAACTAGATTACGTATACAAAATAAACTTACAAGAGTTTCTCCAAGTCCAAGTTTGCGTCCTCCCCTTTGTGTTCTGCTGGCCGTTTTCCCCGAGAAGAGGCATCGTCTGGCGAGGATGCGGGCATGACTACAACGTCCCCGAGTGATATTGAACTGTTCTGTGATTGAGATCTGTCGGGTTCGTGTCCGTGGTGGGTTGAGGGTGGGTGAGCAGGTTCGAGTTGTTCGAGCTTGTACGCCAGTAGTTCGTGGTGTTGGTCTGCGTTGTCGGTTAGATAGCGGTTGATGTTGATGTTGCTGGTTATGCTGGGTTGCGCGTAGGTGTGTGGTGGGTGGCGTTGGTGTGCTCGTTTCGTCCTTTTTCTGGGTGAGTGGAGAGATAAGGCTAGCTGTTCGTGACGCTCGCGTGCGGATAGGAAACGCTCGAGAGGGACCGGACCGTCCAGTGGAGGGCGAATAACGTGAGTGAGGGCCGAGGCTTCGAGATCCCAGGTCATGTCTTCTGGTTCGAGGGTCATGAGGGTGGTAGATGGGCAGGGTTGTGGCTGCAATTCGGGGACGACGGGTGTAGGTAACAGAAGTCTGGAGTCCGGATGTGTTAGTGAAAGCAACGTGATAGCAAAAAGAGATGCGAGAAGTGATACTGACGTCTTGTGATCAGTGAGACCAGGCTGGAGGGAGATGGACGAGGTGGTGGAACTCGAGGATTGCGATCTTTCACGACTCTTTCCTGTAAAAGGGGCTTCACGGTTGGGTGAGATGCCAAAAAACTCGATAGGGTCAAAGGCGGCCATTTTTTTGATGTCAAGTGATGAAAGGAGAATCAGGACCGGATGGATGACACACGGGAGAAGGGAGGAGAACGTACGAGAGAACAACGAGTATAAATAACCCGAACACGACGGGAGCTCTTGGTTTATCAGCCAGACCCGAGAGTTTGGGTCTGGAGGAACACCCTCTTGGTTAACCTACCGGACCCGGCAGACTGGTTCCGATCAATCACATTGTCCCCAGTCGGCAAATGAGACTCACCACAAGGTCCCGGCAGACTGGGCCAATGCATGTGCGGACGAAAGGGAACCTGCGCCGCCGGGACCGCTCAAGTTTCTTTCCCCGATCTACGACCCAAGCCCGCCGTGGTTCGCAAATTGTCAGAGTGCAATGAGAGCCTCATGCCAGCAGGCGACCAACATGATAACACACCCCTGTTCGACGTTGGGAGGAAAACGGGATCACCCACCCAGCCAAGACAAAAAAGCCCCCAAGTTCACCGGGGCCCCCTTCCGCCGTCCAATCATGACGACGAACAAAGAGGCACAGACATGCTTCAATCTCGTCAGCGCAAGCGGAAACATCACCCCGGCTGCCCTTTGGACCCAACAGGATGGTAACGCATCGGTAGCGTCCGTCACACTGGCACTTGCGCTTTCTTTTTTCCCCTCTTCAGCCCGCCCGTCACACTCCTTTTCTTTTCATCACACCCCACTTCCAAGGCACCTTGCTGCGCGGGTCAGGGTGAAGAGGTAGTATACCGACGCGTCGGGTCTGGCGGTGAATAACCCCCCTGCGACTGGCAAAACAAAACAGCAAAGTGACGCCTTGATATCAAGCCACGCGAATCCTTCAGAGCAGGGGGGATGACGCAAAAAGGGACAAGAGCGTTGACCGATTTGCCGGATTCGACCGGGCGCATCGGCCAGAGGAGAAGAGTCTGAGATGATGATCAACAGCTCAGCGAAGTGCATGGGTGTTGAAGAATGGTAGTAAATGTCCACAGAGGCAGGCTGCTCATTGCGGATGGGCGGTGAGAAAAGAAAGAGGTATAGTTGTTGCTTCTGTTGTGCATGACACCGTTGTTTCATGTTTCGCTGGCAACATCCGGCAATGGCGGAATATTCTCCAGGACCATGCGCGTAAGGCTGTGGCTGGCCTAAAGCGAGGAAAACAAAGCCATTGTGCCGCGAAACGCCCGAACGGTCACCGAGAGCACATGTCTTCTGCCAGCGCGTCAAACGCCTTTCACTCCACGACGTCCAGGCTGGTGGTAATTAACAGTCATCAATTAAAATGTTTCTCTCTTAAAACCGTAAGCTCCAAATCAGACTGAACTCGTAGCGCCTTCCTGCAACATTATACTAGTATCGTATTTTCGGAGATTTCCGAAGAAGGACCATGTAAATAAAAAATAACCCCTGAGCCCCCTGTCTCGTGCCCACCCAGAATCCGGCACCCTCCGGCAACCATACCCCGTCACATCACTCCTTCTTATTCTTCATCCGATGCGTAAACGACCTAGCCTTCTTCCCGTACACGTACATGGGGATCGTCAAGAGCGTCACGCCGACCGTAATCCCGCCAATCACAAAGAAACATTTCCTGACCCCCTGCACGGCGATCCAATCGTTGCAATAAAACGTCAACCCAAAGGCAAACATGTTCTTGACAAAATTCATGACGGCGAACGCCTCGGCCGATTCCTCCCTGTGGCAGTCCGTCACGTACGTCACGACGCTGGAGGTGCCGAGCTGAACGCCCAGGTTGATGAGCCCCATGCAGACGATGATGGGCACGGGCCAGGGGTCTTCCTTGTATAAGCTCTCTCCCCATGCGAAGAAGCCCGCCGCGGTGATGAGGTAAGTGATCATTATGGGGAGGCGGAACTCGGCCTCGAAGATGCCGTTGTTCTTTTTGGACATGAAGCGGGCGACGCCGTCGATCAGGGGCCCAGCCACCAGAGTGCCAATCAGGGTTGCGACAAAAGAGGAAAGGTTGGATGCGCCGACCGAGGCGACCGAGAAGTTGTAGGGCGGCGCCGAGAAGATTTGGGAGAGGGTGATGGAGATTAGGACCAGCCAGGAGATGCAGGTCGTGAAGAGGAGGGTCGCCCAGGATACCATGGGCGAGGTGAGGAGGGTGAAGGGGAGGATGAGGGTGCGCCAGAAGGAGGTCTTGTCCCAGTATCCGTCGTAGGGGAGGAGTTCGCGGAGGAAAGTCTTGGGTGGGTCTTGTTCGAGGCTTCGGGTTACTTCCATCTCGTTGTGCTCCACCTGGGTCTTGTCTTCCGTGATGCCCGAGTCAAGATTGGAAACTTCCTCTCGGTGGAAGGCGGACTCGGGCATGAAGAGGATGGTGAGGATGAGCTGGAGTGCAAAAGCGGCTCCCATGGCGTGGAAGGCGATTTTGAAGGAGCCATACTCCATGATGGCACCGGCTGCGGAAGAGGTAAGAACGAGGTCGCGTGAGACTTGAAGAGAGGGGGGAGACATACCAATTGGGCTGGCAAGGTTGATACCACCGAGCACACCAAGGTTGAACACTGCATTACGGAATCCTCTTTCGTGCAGGAACCAAATATCACCAATGCTTGCAGGGATGAGAGCCTCCATCGGCGCCATGCAGAAGCCCTGAACAGCGCGGGCGGCAGCCAGAGACCCAAAAGACTTGGCCTCGGCGGCCCAGAAGCAGGACACCATCAACCCGATAGAAGTGAGGATGTAAATGGGGCGCTTTCCGACCTTTACTGCCAGAGTGTTGCAAACCAACGAGCCAACCGCGATGGCAGCAATGCAGGAGCCCTGGCAGCCGAGCGTGAATCTTTGGAGGGGAACTCCCCATTGTTCAGCCAAGGGAGCAATTGCTGGAGTAGGAAGTGGACCGACGGCTTTTTTTCCCCCCCAAGTCAGCACAAGTCTTTCAAGTCATCAAAGGGATAGAGTCTCTTACCTCCGACAGCACCACAGCCGTAAGCAAAAGCAACGGTAAACATCTCCTTCTTCCATCTCGGCCAGTTCAAGGGATCGTTTGGAGAGTCTGACGGCTGAGGAACGAGGATGATCTGTCCTGACTTGTCGCGTTTAAGGGAAGTCGAATCGTTGCCGACAACTTCCACATCTTCTCTCCCGAGCTCGTTGAGGGGAGATGTGCCCGGGATGTGCTCGAGCTTGGTGTCTTCAATGATACCGAGAGGCATCTTGGTCGATGTGTTGATGAGTCTGGAACTTTCTTTCTGGCAGGATCAACCCAAAGATATATATCTGAGAGCGCACAGATCTTCACGAACCACAGAGTCCTTCAGTTTGGGTAAGGTAACTTGTGGTAGCGTTGTTTCTCCGCATCTCCGAATTTCTTGTTGGAGTAGCTGTCGGCACTTGCGTTCCGAAAGAATGCCATGCGGGGGACAGGGTCTTACCAGGTGGTTGGGCCTGTCAAAAAGAATTCCAAGGCTAAGGAATGGTAGTCTAGGATATTAATTTGGATGCCGTAGTGGGTGCTTTGACTGTGGATTCACACCGACCAGGACCCAAGAGCCCGGATATTGTCCACATGATTGCTGCCAAGGAGGAGACCGAGTTGAAACTAGTTGACGTACATGACGCCAATCATGTTGAAGATGCTTGGCTACCCCAGGATTTGAGCCGTCGGCACGTCTCGACCGAGTGCGGGGAGAAAATAGACTGCGGAGAAGGTCAAGCGGTGTTGGAGAATCCGCCCCATGTCAATGCAAAAGAAGACATTCCCGCTGATTTGAGTTAAAACAGAACCATTCCAAGCTAAAGCTACCACATCTACAGCAACACACACCGCCATGTCTGAAATAATCTTTTCTGACTCTCTAACCACCGGCAACCTTCGAGGGAAGGTCGTCGTCCTGACAGGTAAACCTTTTTTAGCTTTTTGTCGTCGTAACCCCCCTAACACAACTCCCATCCAGGCGGCGCCCAAGGCATTGGAGCAGCAACGGTAACCCTACTCTACAACAAAGGCGCGCACGTCTACTACGGCGACTGGGACGCCACAAAAGGCCAAGCCCTCCTTACCTCCCTCACAACCTCGGGCTCCTCTGCCTCCGGCGGGGGTTCCATCTCCTTCCGCCAGGTAGACGTCCGCAGCCACGACCAACAGCTCGCGCTATTCGACGACGCCTTATCAGTCCACAAAAACATCGACATAGCAATCCAGTGCGTCGGCGTGGCAGAACCGCCCGGGTGGTTCGAACCCCAAGACCTCAACCTGACCTCGGTCCGGACCGAACCGATCCCGCTCAAGACAAACATTGAAATAAACTTGACCTCGGTCCTCGTATTCTCCCGCATCGCTTTAGCTTATCTGTCTTCGTCTTCGCCTTCTCCGTCCGACCCCAACTTCTCAAAATCCATAATCCTCACCTCGTCCATAGCAGGCATAACCGAAGCCCCGGGGCTCTTCGCTTACTCGTCAGCCAAACACGGCGTCATCGGAGCGATGCGCGCCCTCCGGCGATTTGCCCCCCAAAAATACTCCGTCCGCGCCAATGCTATCTGTCCCTGGGCTACCGATACGCAACTGCTATCCGGCGTGAAACAGGCTTGGGAAAAAGAAAAGATGCCCATGAATACTCCCCAGGATGTCGCAAAGATGATACTGCAGTGCGCGGCGGACGGGGAGTTGAACGGAAAAGCGGTTTTCGTCGCGGGCGGGAGGGGGTTCGACACGGAGGAAGGGATCGAGAGGACGCTGCCTGAGTGGATGGGGAGGGAGAACGCCGAGGTGTTTCTGAGGGGGCAGGAGATTTTGGGGTTGGGTGGGGATTGGGTTAAGGATTAGGGTGATGTATTATAAATTACCCTCTGGGATACCCTACCAGCGAAGTAGCTGCCCAGTATTGTTTCAAAAAAGTTGCAGAGCGTTTGGTTTAGTTGGCAAGTGTTACACCGGCAAGTGCTACACCTGTTAGAACGTTCAAAGTGCTCAAAAAGTTTCAATACCTTCGCTTTTGCCGTTCGACTGCTGGTCGTTGCCCTTTCTTTTTTTTTTTTTAAACAAAAAGTTTTTACGTACATTTTACAACTGCTTCTGCTTTAACTTGGCCTCATCAAGTTACAGCGGTGACCAGATGAGCCCGCCAGTAAACAAAATTCCAGGACTGCAACTAACAACTCCCATGCCTTGTATTGTCAAAGAAAAAGGCAGGCTTCATCCCATGCAAAAAATGGATAGCAAAAATGGATGAGACGAATAAAATGAGATAAACACACAGACCCAAGCTTGCCATGTCCAAAAAAAGAGAAGAAAACACTCAAATAAACAAACAAAATCCCGCCATGTATATCCCAGCAAATCCCTTTTGCTTCCTCACCTACTATCACACCCGTTTCCCCTGACCCCTACCCACCACACCCTCCACACCCACCGCAACCCCCATCACCACCGCCCCCTCCATCCCCGCCGCCACAGCCACCAACCCCCCCTCCGCCCGTACCATCCCCTCCACACCCCCCAGCACCACCACAAGCACCAGCCGCCACCCCACCCCCACAAGTCCCCGCCGCACAGCTGCCCCACCCGGCACCACAAGCAGTCATGGCCATGGGCGGATACCCATAATACAAAGCCGGCGTCCACCAGATCGCATACATGTACGGATACCCATACGGGACCGCATACCCCCAGTGGTCGTAATACACTTCCTTCTCGGGCGGTTTCCTCCCCTTCTTGGCCGCGCGGGCGCACACTTTCGCGTAGGCGGCGTCGAGTCGCCTTTTCTGCAACGCGGCAAGCTGAGCTTGGACTCGCTGGGCGGCCGAGGCCGGGTTATTCGGTGCCGAGCCGGGATTGGTAGTGACTGAGTTGTGCGCCGAGATGTGTGCCGAGTTCGCTGGGGGGCACTGCGTGGCGCGACCCGAGGTATGAAAAGATTCGGCGACTGTGCCAATAAAAATCAGTCAGAGATGATGGAAGGAAGGCCCTAAGGGAGAGAAAACGTACTCTTTTGGTTGCTTGATATGCCGAGGGCGGAACCTACAGACGACACGTGGATAGATCGGATGGCTGGAAGAGACTTAGCAGACAGAAACTCAAAAGAGACAGGAATGGGTCGCCACAAACATTCGCAATACCAACAGGTACACTCGCTGTACACCTCGTTGTACCGTTCCTGGTACTTCTTGCTCGTCCACTCAAACTGCCTGTTGAGCGTGCCCTCGTCGATCTTGTCGTCATGATCCAGAAACTTGTGCACATTCCGGACCGACCAAGTGTAGTAAGAGCTGGGACTGAGCTGATGGGTATGCCAAGCCAGGTCAACATCCAGCGTCGGGACGCCAATCTTGTTCGACCAGGTACCCGTGGCCACGATCGTGATGAACCGCTCGTACTTGGTCAGGAGCCGCTTCATGGTATCCCTCGCCGCGGGACTGTGCAGCCAGTCGAGCTTGTACATCTTGTCGATGAACACGCCCTGCCGCATGACGGCGCCGGCAAGATCGAGAGCGAAGATGCTGTAGTTGTCCCAATACCGAGACATCATCTTGCGGATCGATATCCTCGCAACCGTATCAAGAGTGTACTTCTTGCCCGTGATCTCGCGAATGTTGGTGCCGCTCTTGATGACATCCTCGATTTTCGTTTTCACGGCCGTCATGCTCGGATCAGATATGGTGCGACTGGTGATGAGGTCCGTCATGTAAGTCCTGACATGGTCGCAGCCGCTCTTGAGGAGTTGGTTCGGGAAGGTGCGAGGCAGAGGGTCGTGGCCCGAAGGTCTGTGTTCCGGCTTTCCCGTCACCGGGTCCAGTATGGTGCCCGGCATGGGACGGTTTTCTGGGCCGAGGAGGGCTTTGACGTCGTTGACAAATTTTGCGACCGAAAGGAGCTCCCTGCGGATGACGATCCCGCACTTGGTGCATAGACGATGGAGTTTGCCGTCGCCATAGCCGTGACCGATAAGCTCGCTAGCCAGATCATCGCTTTCCAGAGGTATGTAGTCCTCGGGAAGGCTACATGTCGTCCACGGAATTTCGTTGGACGTGTTGCAGCGGGGACACTTGATGATCTTGACGGAAGCTCCTTTCGCATTGTCCCACTGCATCCCAATCCCTTTGCTCCACACGGATTTGGCGCTGTCGGAGACCTTGTGAGCAAAGTTGTTGTCGATCACCTCGTTCACAACGCTCCAGGGTATGCCAGTCATCCAGATGGCTCTCTGCCCGGCTAGAATGGAATCTTCGAGATAAGCGCGGGGATTCAGCATGTGGGTGTGCCAGACCATGAGAATATCCAACGGAGGTAAGCTCTCCTCGTTCCAGCCGACAACTGGCACGTCGCCAGTAGGAAAATTGGCGTACGCTTCGGAACGGGAGCTCTCCATGTCCTTCTCGGTGAGCGGTCTGCCGGGAAGCTTCTTCCACCAGGTTTCGTATCGGTCGACAGCTCTGGCGACAAACAGAGCCCACCGCTTCTCTCTGATCAGACTCAAGTTGGCGAATATCTTGTCGCGCTCCTTCTTTCGCGCCTCATCCTCGGTTGTCGGTCCCTTCTTGTCTTCTTTTCCAGGGCTCCCCGGCGGGGCAAGGCTATCGAGCGACCCGGCGCGGGAATCCCAAAGGCCAAAGAGTCCATCGGTGTACCCGACATCCTCCTTCATCGACTGGATGGCGAACAAGAGCTTGAGATGAGCAAGACATCTGTCGATGTTTGGGTTGTAGGGTCCATTGGTCAGTCTGAGCTTTTCGAATGCGGCGACCAGGTTGATCTCGTCAGCAGCCGTGGCATTTTGATCCTCGACCGTGTAGGTTGGCGGAGGCGCTTGCGAGTCGTTCGCGACCGGATTGCTAGATTCTGGTTGACCCGTACTGCTGTTGCTCTGTTGCGTAGAGCCGCGTCGTCCAAAGATTGACACCCGTTTTGACAGTTTTGACATGGTATCAACCAGTGCGACTCACTGGGCGGGATGAAGCTTAGAGTGGCGTGCGGGGGGAATTGGCGAGACTTGGGGGGAAGCTTGGCTGATGCAAAAGATGTGTGGGGGGAAAAGGATGACAACCAGAAGTGACCAGGAACAATCGCAGTCAGCTTCCAGAAATAAATTGGAATCCCGAACCTGAAAGGTTTCGCGACATGCAGCAGCTACGTCCTGGGGGTTTAAGTTTTCCAGGACCTCGAGATTGGACGTGGTTCTTATTCTGTTGATTTATACGTGGACAAACAAACCTGCAACCCATCGAGATCTTGTCCAGACCCCCCACCTGCCCAATTGGAGCTCTTGACCGAGTTGGGGCATTTCCAGAGGAGCAATAGCTACAGCACCTGCAAACTGCAGCTATCAGATCTGGTGACCTTGAGAGAACAATTCAGTGCTTCTGACCAAGCTTTCTGTGCCATGGCCGTTAGCGCCTCGGCTCTCGCTTCGACGAGGTTGACTTCGCCTCCCTCCGGTTTCCTATTTTGTCGACCGGAGATGGGGTTTGGTTATTTCCATTCGCACCATTTGTCTGACTGTGTTTCGAATTATGTATGCCAACACTGCTGGTCAAGAATTCGTAAATCACGATGCGGCGGCTCGGTTCTCCATTCGCCTCTCGGTCTGAGGTCTGCACACAGGAACCATTTCAGCTCCTGCACGATGTCACATCCCAAGGCATATTTCGAGCCGAAGCCAAATAATTCCAATATCAACGGGGCGCTTAGCTCCCGTTCAGAACCAAACATGCAGCGCTTGGCAATGTCGGCACCTCCCGCCCATCGTAACTGCGAATTGCTTCCAGTTTGACCCCACACAACCCAGGATCGTCGACAACCATACGGAAGGGAAGATCAAAATGGAGATGCAAAAATTGCTATACCAAATTCGACACCGCTTTTCCGAAAACGCACAAAAGCAAGGGAGATACACGTACCAGGATATTATCTATAGCAGCCCAATCCACACTTCAAATATTTACCCCTCTCCCATTCAATCAACCCAAAAGTTCATTATCCAATTTTTATTCCGTAAACTCACACCATCCAGGCCCACATCACCCAATGACTCCTCACCAATAGAACCTCCACGATGTGTGCACCCACCAACGACCTTCCACACCTCTAGCCCCGCAGCTTGAGCAACCACAGGAACTCTTCCTCCTGACTGCACAGCCGCACTCACACTTTCAGAGAACTCGAACCCCCCTCTGATGCACTAGATACCCAAAACACTTCCCAAACCCAACTTCACCGTTGTTTCCTGAGTTCAGTCACTTGGGCTGAGATTTGAGCTTGGGGTGGTGCTAATTGCTCTTCTCAGCGTGTTGTCGCCGCCCCCAAAATCAACGAGCAGTGTCCCCTCCATCAGGGCATCACCCAGTAATATCCAGCCTAGCAGTCCGTTAGAAGTCCCGACAGACGACCCTCCAAGGATCCTGCCACGCGACTTCCTTGCCGTTGCCAGCCACTGTTGACCGCTATATGCTCCGGTTTGCTGTAGCAGCGTCTACAGTCTCCGAGTGCGTCATGGAAGATGTGACGATTACAATGCTATCGCCGTTGGCAAAAGCAACGGAAACGAATGATGGTCTGCCATTATTGGCCTTTGCCTTGACCCAGTGCACGCATTCCATTTTGCCGTATTTTGCGCGCCATTCACTAAGGGCAAAGAAGTGCCTCTCGGCCTTCACTCCTGCCATTGTCGTTCCGCCCGATTTTGCGTTTGACTGAGCTGGGAATGGTGATGGAGCGGCCGGCAACTCGACGCTGCACAACCACATGTTGACATCCAGGAATACTACTTTCGACACATGAGTGATTCCCAACACGTGGAGCATGTTAGCGCTGATGGCGTCAAGACCTGGTGCGTTGCTCCTTGGTTTCGCGTGCGCCAACGCGGGATCAAAGACGGCAACGGGCCAGGTGTAGAGCTTCGGTTTAGAGCCGGGAGAATCGCGAATCATTTCCAAGACGAAATCAGGACCCACATAGTAAGAGGCTCTATTTTGACTTGTGTGGAATGGAACTGATGGCACTTGTGGAGGTCTCTCGAGCTTGATACCTTCCGTTGAGGTAAGCTCTGAGAAGTCGGCCCATGAATAAATCCTAACGGTGTTCTCAATGACCGTAATGAACCATTGCTTGTTTGTCGGGTGCTGAAACGCAAAGGCTTCTGGCTGAAGACCGCTCTTCCCTTTGTCATTGGCGGGGTCGGCTGGACCCAAAGGTCTGAGCAGGGTCGAAGGGAGACTCGCCTCGGGATTTGTATCAGCCCCTCCGCCAGCAATGGTGATTGCGCCAGTTGTCGTGTCCAGCAGCCTTTGCCAATCCCGGCCCCCAACCAGGACCCTGTCCCCACCAGGGCTGACTAGAATCTGGCGGACAGGTAGTGTAAAGCTGTGGTCACAAAGGAGAGCGGGCGGATTGAAAAACCCATGCGAAATCATGCTCGCTAAAGGCTCCACGGTCTTTACAACCAGGACCCTGGCCCCCTCATCAGCCGAGGCAATGACGGTGCCGGAGTTGTCTATGGCCACATGGACGACTTCGGAGGCATGCAGTCCGTGAAGCTTTCGCCACATCTCTGGGGCGGTGCCAGAGAATAGCACAACTTCGCCATTGCTCTTTCCTGCGACAATACAATTTCCGGAGTCATCACTGACCAACGGGCTCGTGATACTCGGACGGTCGCGTTGTTGAATAACTGATGTTTGCTTGAGCCTCTCCGGAGACAGATATGATGACATTGTACCTGGAGCGACACTTGCAATTGTGCTCAGTGTGTCATCCATGGCCACCAGAGTTAAGTTCACCAGGAGCGCAGGGGCCCACAATCTAGCTTGCTGCCGCTGGATGTCCACAAACCGCAAGCCATCATGACTAAACGCAATGCCGCGTATTCCATCGTCCACGGTGTCGCACAAGCGAGACACACGTTCTAGAGTGATCTCGCCCGCGTAAGTATCGAACTCGAAGATCTCGACGGCCCCGTGGCCAGTCGCAACGATAAGACTTCGTCCATCGGGCGAACATGAAATGCAGGCTGCGTTGATTTGGGGGCAGCGGCATATTTCATTTCTTGTTTCGTAGTTGAAAAGACAGAGGCTGCCGTCATTATAGGACACGATCAAAACTGGTAATTCCGGTCGAGGATTGAAACACATGCCGACTATGCCATGATAAACAACACTTTCATTTTCGGGCTGGCAGGTGCCAAGCAGGCGAGGTTCAAAGTCGACAAGGTCGGGTTGGACCCAAATCATGATGGGAAGGCCTTTGTAGGCAAACGCAATCAGTGTGTCTGTTCCTTGACGGGAGAATGCTGCTTGAATTGCGGGCGGGCCGGCATTGGACCCCAACACCAAAGCCCTAGTGCCTGCGCGAAACGTGCGCGGCGGTATAAGATCGGTGTCAGTTAGGCACCAGCTGAGGATTTCACTTGACACCAAGGCACACAACAGGTCCCCATTCTCACCAAAACATAGAGCCAAAGGTGGTGCCTGAAGTGAGAAGCTGTGTGTCATGGCTCCTGAAGCTGGGTCCCAGACCAGGAGTTGTTTTCGTCCACACGAGGCGACGTACGAATCGTTGGCGCTGAACCGAAGGAGCCTTACGCGTTCTGGATGCTGAATCCTCTGCAAGCAGTGTGCCGTATCAGAGTCGTAGAGCAATATTTGTCCCTTTGACATGCCAATTGCGAATAAGTGCTCTCCATGACCGACTGATGTTGCTATGCCTTCCTGAAAGTCTATTGTGGCCAAACACTCTTCCCAGGCTTTGGGTCCGTATCCTTGCACAATCACACGGCCACGGGTGTTTTTGAGAAAAGACTTGGATATCACCGACTCCCGGGGGCACATACACGGGATCAAGTCATGAATTGACCGAGGTGAACTCAGGAGCTGTTGGCGAAATTTGGCGACTGTTCGAATCAGATCGTACACCCAGTTACCAATCAGTTGCATGGATGGATCTGTTGGCGATATATACTTGGTTCTTCTGTTGAGGTAATCACGCAAGTTCATGGCAGAACGAGCTATTGTTGAAAGATTGCCGGTCGATGCGATGTGTTCAATCCAATGAAGAACAGCCGCGCCACTGAAGAAATTAACAATGGCTGACATCAAGTCGCCGTCTCTTGAAGTGCCTTTCAAGACGTGAAGTGCAGAGAACTGACACGCATAGCCGAGGAGAGCGCGAGTTTGGTCATCGGAGCCCTGGGGTCCGGCTTTCGAGGTAACTGAATCCCAAAGGCCTCGGTTTCCTCGATCGCCACCTGAGACCTTCCCGATTTGACGTCGTTGTGCCCAGGTGCTGCCAAGATAGTTCAACAAGGTGCAGGCAATCGAGGTGTGGCCCTCCTGCTTATTGACGAGAGGCGTCAACTCTGCACCACCGGCGAGGAGGAAGTTCCGAACAGTGTCGTGTATCGGCCGCACACAGCTGTTCTGATCAACATAGAGAAGATGCCCACACACTTCTGGTATCCATTTCGCGAGGTTGGGTACTGTTTGCGCCACGTCGAGTTTGATGGCATGGCGTAACTCTTCCACAGTGAGCGGACGAGAGGAGAGCGCAACCCATTTGAATATTGACTTTGCCAATGCGGCTTTTGGGTCATCAGCCATTATTGTGCTCATGATCCGAGTGTAAAGTTGGGACAAGTCGGCGGGGGTATCCTGGAGCACGGCTTCCATGGCTTCCTCGGAAAAGGCGCACTCAAGGTCTTGCATGACGAGACGGACCCAGAGAAAGGAGCCACGCGCCTTGGCAAGAATCTTGGCGAACATTCGTTCCCGGTCCGAATCATTATCGAAGAGGTCGAGATCGGTCAACCGCGTGGATAGAAACAACCGAATATCCTCTTGTGTATCGTCGTCGGTTAAGGGATAGGTGAAGGTCTTTGGGCCAAGGCCCACCAAACCACGCGTTATCTTTTGGAGGGGGCGGCTGGTAGCAAATAAACGTAGCCCTGGAGGTACGGTGGCGAGAAAACGTCTCGTAAAAAGGGATTCGAAGTTTGGACACTCGTCGATCCCATCGAGGACCCAGAAATGGGTTGAAATGCATGGGAGTTGAAAGATGCAGGATAAGAATATGTGACGCCAGAAACTCGCTTCGTCTGATCTGTTCCACATGTGATCATTTTTTGTCAATTCGACCAGGGCGTCATGCACCGAATCATCCTGGATGGACATTTGGAAGGCAAGGGACTGAAGAGACTCAATAAGCATTGAGCCCCCTGATTCGGTGTTTTTAAAGATGAAATAGCTGCAGTAGAAGCCGGCCTGTTTCAGTTGTTCGATGACGTAGCTTGACAGCACCGATTTACCAACACCTGGCCTTCCTGTGAGCCACAAAACATTGTTGTGCGTGGTGCCAGATTTCCAGGATGTGAAGAACTCTTTGGTGAGAAGCCACTCGCAGGTATCTCGCTGTCGCAGGGTCCAAAGAGTGTCCAGATCGCCCTCAGGCGAGGAATTGACGCCCAAGAATGAGCGGAGGAAGGGTCTTGTTTTCTCTGGCGGTACTGAGTCTGCATATGAGACAGGCACAGCCGAAGCCGCCCTGACGAGATCCACGGCGGTGAGAAGGGCGTTGCGAATGATCTGATAATTGGGGTCAGAAGGTGTGCTGAACTTGCAGACATGTCGATGGTCAGCATTCAAGGGAACGATCTGTTCGTTGTGATACTGCAGAGTCGCAGAGTATTGGTCGACCACGAGGCGGCTCCCAATGCCTTGGCGGACTGGGAGGGTCTCATAGAACGACCATAGCCGCAGAGCTGGAGCGACATGACGAAAGGAATCGTTGATCGAGTCCAATGCGGCAGAGTTGGGCGTCAAGTCAGCGACGAAGGGTTTCTTCCCCCATGTTCCGAATGTAGCGCGCAAGACGTTGTCAAGAAGCCCAGCCATATCCGAGCCGCGATGCGGAGTCCCGAGGAAGAACATGGAGTGAACGCGCCTTGACAAATCGGAGGCTGTGGGGTCTTGGTTGGCAAGAATATAAGCCTTTTTGGCGACGCAGCCACCCATGCTGTGGCCAACGAGTATTATGCGGGTATCTGAGCGTCGAATCGCTGGCTCGTTAAGCAAGGCAGCAAGGAGAGTCTTGCCAAATCCGTGAATATCGAGGATGCTTTCCTTTCGTTCATCCCAGTCCGCCTTGTAGCCGAAGGTATGCACCCGAACATCGCAGAACTCGCCGTCCCGAGAAAGCCATGCTTGTGGCCAGAATTCTTCAGGATGGGGAGAGAACGACCATGTTTTTCGGCTACCTCCACCCAGTCCGTGGACGAATATTATGTCGGCGACAGCGGCTATAGGTGGCGCTGGTTCGTGCAGGGTGGTAAGACCAAGAGGTCCCTTCACGTCGTCGGACAGTTCGGCGGAGGATCTGCCAAAGGAGAACCCGGAGGCCAGGCTGGCTCCGAACGTGCTGCTGCGGGCAAAGCCATCGGAACTCGATCGTGATACCAGCGCAGATTGCTGCTGGAAGTTACTTCACCATTAGCACCAAAGAGAAGGACCCACAACCACGCCTTCACCCACCGACATACCTGTTCCATTTGCGCGAGTTACAATTTGCTACTCTCAATAACAATGGCGTCCAACATGCAAGCAATTGTCTGTCAGAATCCATGATCAGACTCCCGGCAATTGCCAGGTAGCGAGCTCAATTGACCATACCCCCGCGTTCTAACCGCCGGTGAGGGGCACACATTGCATGGAATCGCGCGTCAATTGGTGCATTTGGAATGCTGAATCCAGCTCGGTAGCCAAGCCCTGTTTCGTCATGATGGGCCGTAGCAAAATAAATTGAAACGATCCTCGGGGTGTGGCAATGGAGGAAGAAACAGCACATCTTGACGTTGCAAATGCCTTCTAATGTCAATGGAGGGAGAATTTAGAATTGAAGTCAATTCTGCTCAAAAGACGCGAAACCCAAACGCCACGGTCAGCACCCACTAAAGTTAAGCGCCACCGACATACCCCTGTCGATCACCCGAGGATGCAACCCTACCCCATCGAGACCCTCCACTTGAAGGCCATTGGGAAACTTCATGATCAGCCCACGAATCTCTTCCACAGCCCTAAGAAATGATCAGTCCTCGAGGTCCAACTGCTCGTTGTACGAGGCGAGAATACCTACATCGTAAGAAAGCTCTTGTTCTGAGGGAATAATGCTGCCGCGTGAAGATTGAAGCGCCTATAAAACAACGATCATCTTTCATGTGTCCTTGACAACATCGTAAAACAGGGCGTGAAAACGTACACAGCATAGAGTGAGTTCCTGTCATCATAATCTTCAACGGGCTAACTCCGAGGGATATGGCGATGGTGCTCAAACCCGTTTCGCTCGAGGGCGCCAATTCCCAAGCTCATCTATAGTGAAGCTGGGTATTATCAGCCAAGCAACTAAAAAGATCCGGACTGGGGAATTTTGCATACATTCATGATGTCCCCAGAAGGCGGCAGGGTCATAGACAAGATCCTCACCGCTGCCCCTGACCACACACGCATTTCCGCACCACAAGTCTCCATGAACCAATGAAGGCTTTAGTTTCCGCCCTTCAGTTTCCAGAGGACGGATCAACCCCGGTATGACCTTGTCAAAGAGATTAGGGGGTAGGGCGTCGAGCTCTCGGTCAGGGCCAGCTCTTTCCTCGCGGATCCTCAGCACATGCCGCAGACCATTAGCAAAAAAGGCCTCCCAACTGTCATGCCAGGTGTTATGTTGAGGTAGGTCGCCGTTGTACGTCGCACAGTGAAAACCAAATTTGCCGTTGGGGAAGTTGTTGGCCATGTGCAGCCGAGCCAGCTTGTTGCAAAATGACGATGTGCTTGCACAAGTAAAAGTGCGCATCTGGCTCATTCTCCAATGAACCCCAGGCAATTGGCATGGGTGAAAAATCCGGTGTAGCGGCATGGATTGCCGACGTGCCTTCAAACTCGCCTCGCAATGCCTCCCGTCCGTGGTGGCCAACCGAAACTTTCATTAAAAACGATCCCTCTGTTCCTTTCTTCAGGCGGACTCGGATCTTGATGGCCCGCGCCCACGCGGATTCCGTGAGGGCGATGACTTGGAGAATTTCGGTTCGGGCGGGAAGTTCTGGACCGAAGAAATTGCAAATTGTAAGTCGTCTCTCCAAAGTGGCGGAAAGATTGACCAGCATGACGACGCACCAGACAGCACTGCAGGATCAAGTTGAGCGGGTCTATTGTCCATTATTTTGCCCCTTGGGATGATCAATAATTTACTCAAGCAGGGACTGCATGCAGGCAACCGGAGGGAGGCAGATAAATCAATGAACACGATGTCACCTTGTCAAGATGCATCAGACATCCGCTTCAGGAGAGTTCCAGTCTCGAATGAGAACATCCAGTGACTGCAAGTGTTATTTATGGAAACCTCGTTACACATATCTCTTGGATTCGAGGCGGGAAAGCGGGACTGGCGGGAACCTGCAGCATTGGACAATCCACCCCTTGTCTGGCAGCTTCTTATTGATGGGCGTCCTCCGCAGATCGCACAGGCACTTCTTCTCTCGACGACTGGATGGATGCTGGCCGAGTCTGGCCGTGTAGTAACACAGGACCCGGTTAAAGTATCAACTTCGGGGGTGTTATTTCCTCGTATCAACCTGGATGTCCTGTCGCCGACGAATAGGAGAAGAAGCAACTCATACGTCGTGCCTCCAAGCCCATCATACACAGCATACGATGCCTGGAATATCAGTCCCGATCAACCACCATCCCACCTTTTGTCCGACTTTGCGTATGGTTTTCGGCAAGGCTATAAAATAAACCGGGCCACTCAGATGCCACTTCAGCTTGTTCCACTTGCAGGTACCGTACATGTGTCTAACGATCCGGCAACCGCACTAGATCGCCAATTGCAGCGACATGCAGATATAGGTTTGTTTTCGTCGCCGTGTTTCACAATAAAGCCCTACAATTCTGACTCGTCCAAACGGGACCACACGCGGGGGGGGGGGGGGGGGGGGGGGGGGGGGGGGGGGGCGGGGCGCGGGGGGGGGGGGGGCGCGGGCGCGGGGGGGGGCGGCGACGCCCCCGCCGGCGCGCCCC